>JALIZH010022774.1:0-26702 GCA_030522465.1 Rhipicephalus appendiculatus
ATCCTACCTTCCAATACGAGTTATCATGCTTTCAATTCAGTACGGGCAGTTTCATTCAAGCAGATGACTTACACGAGATAGACTGATCAAAAAGTTCCTGTGAAAAACCTTGCAGGGGGAGGAGGTGGTCAGAACTCACGCTTCTGATAACTAAAGATTGTGCTGGCGTATGAAAACTACTGCACTGAAGTATGTCAGTAGACGTAACTGCACTGGTCTATAAACGTGAGCTGAAATAAGCCTGATAGTAATGAAGATGAGTAGATAAGAGTCTTGATACATAACTCTGAAGAAGCAGAGGAAAAGATCGTGAGTCATAGCTGGCTTTATTCCCAGGAGAACAGTTGAAGATATATGTTGTGCACCACACATGTGCTAACAGCACTGGCTCACCTTATCACTTCACATTAAACAAAACCACATTGCAAGGTAATTTCTAATCCAGCGAAGAAGCGATAAATTTAAACTCAGATGTGCGCAAAACCAGAGACATGTAACTTATACAGAATTCGCCTTTCTTTTTTTATCTAAAAAGTCGCTGTTTCGTCCCAAGTAGAAGCAATGAGTACCTTGTGAGAAAAGGAGGTTCTCTTTCTATCAGAAGGACCGCACGCGCAATGAGCATGCTTTTCGGTCATGACGCTGATAGTTAATTTATCTTCGACTTGTCATTTTTTGTGTTTCCTCTTTTCATTTTCAACTGCGCAATGCGTGGTTTGACGGATAAACTTTTGTTGTAAGTCAGAGCTGTTTGTGTCTTTCTCTGCCTGGTCTTTCGTCTTTCGTGCTGTTTCCCTCCAATACGTTTTTTTTTTTCAAGTATCAAAATGAGCAAGTCATGAAAGCCTAGATTGAAATCACTCGTTGTGCCTGGAAATCTTCAGAGGTTGGTGTGTAATTATTGTAAATACTGAAGTCACCCTTCAAACACTTCAATAACAACGTGATTTATTCGCATTTTTTGGCATGCGCTATTGGGTTCTGTAATTACACCCTTCTCACTTCAATTATTTGAATTTTAATGGTAGTTTCCAGCTAATTCCACACCATCGGGCGCGTTCGGGAAGGCTGACTTATGACACGGCCTTGGCCAGAAGTTCAATTACCGAGAGGAGGGGGTGCGCAGAAATACCGAACATAACCCCTGGCTACGCCACGGACTTATTATTGCTCGCATATACCTAAAGGTATATGCGAGCAATAATGTCAGGAAACGTTCATTCATTCATTAATGGGGTTTAACGACCCAAAGCTACTCCGGCTAAGGAGACGCCGGCGGCTACGGACAATTTATTTCGTCAAACTAGGGTCGCGTAACGGGCACCGGAATAGCACAATACACGGGCACCTATAATTTCGCCTGTATCGAAATGCGAAGGCCCGGACCAGGATCGATTCTGCGTCGATCGAGTCACCCGTCGAACAGCTTTAACCCCCCCGGAGCACAGCCAGAAATATATTTCAGGGGGGGGAAGAGGGACGTTTCGATCATACTTTATTTATAATTGATTTTAGCGAAAAAAGGACGACACACAAGAAGACAAGACGACTAATCGAGCGCTCGTGCACTCTAAAAACTGCTGAGGGTATCGCAGGAGTAAAAAGGCCGATTTACTCTTCAGAGTGTTCTTCTACTCTCCGCAAAGCACGGATGGAGTGAAAGCATTGTTCACTCTGTATGAAAGGAGAGAGAGAAAGTGCTTTATACTCTACCTCTCTCAGAGAGAGTGGAATGCCCATAGACTCTTCAGGCAGGAGAGAGTAAAACGCGGTTATACTCCTGCTCCTGATCTATATATCGAAGTGCCGGCACATCGCGGGAGTGATGACCACTTCTTAATAACCACACATGTATGCAATAAAGAGTGTAATATATGTCTGTCGTCAGGTTGGAGATGATTAATAAAAAGAACAGCGCTTCCAGCGCCTCCCAGCGAATTCCAGCACAATGCAAGGCACTTGCAACTCTTAATATCCGCGTTTCTAGCTTCGGATTTGTGTTGTTAAATAAGCGAATAAGACCTCATTGAATCGGTCACGATCGAAATTAAATTCAAGCGGTTATTGCATTCTTCGTATATCAATAGGCATTCATGTTTTTCGCTACGAATGTCACGCACGGAGCCTGCTGTCGTAAGCCTAATGTATACGGTACGGCTACCGTGAATTATTATGGCTGTAGTCGCGGAACGCGAACAAGAATGACCGAAAATGCGTCCAAGGGGGTGAATAAAACCCAATTGTTCAGCGTGCATTTGAGAAGTGCGATATTTCCTACACAGAAATGACTAACCGCTTAGCGAGTCAGTGCGAATGCCGTGCATATCTTCAGTTACGCTAATCCTTTTTTACTGCAAAACGTGTCAGATTGGCGTTCCGATCTCGCGAAGCACAGAAGAAACTCATGAACTACAGTCCGTTTGGTTGTTGCACGTGCGGAGACACTCAAATCTGCGGTTCTAAAGAAGAAAATGAAGCGACAGATCACGGACATTACTTGCAACATCAAGAAATAAACGATCATACGCCATCTTCCAGCGTGGTGTCGTCGGTAGCGTGTCCGCCTCGCGATCAGATGTACGTTTATTGGTCGTGGGTTTGAGCATAGGCGGAGACTACGGGGGGGGGGGGGGGGGGGGCGGGGTGCTCGGACCCCCTCCGGACGGCTTCATGGGGGGCAGAGGCCTCCTGGCGCCGGTCACGAATATCTTTTGAGAGCTTGTCTTCGGTTCCCGTCCATTGACAACGAACTGTTGGCCGTCCTGTCTGGCATCTACTTCAGTGGGGGCTATTTATGCCGTAACATGGTGATTTTAGCGCTAAACAAGATGGACATATGTGAGAGACAGGACAGGCGCTGTCCACCAAGTCGCCCAACAACAAGTTCTTATTCAGTATATTTATGCCGTCTTCTTCCTTTCAGGCTTTTAAAATTTGGATCATGGGGCAGTGACAAGTCAAACTTTCAATGGAAAATGTCCCCCAAACGTATTTGAGGGTGCGCAGTATGTTGTTTTGATGAACAACTGAAACGACTGCTTAAGCTGTGACTAGTTGAAAGAAGTCCTGAACCGCGTAGTTACTGATTTTCACAAAACAAAATTGCTTCTGTGAATACAAAGCATCCCCGACACAGTTAGTCAGCGAATGCTTTCGCACAAATTTCCTCGCCAATACAAAAAGTGTACCTAATTTCTTCGCTGTCCACAAATTGGTACCTTTCGGCATGCTTGCCTATGAAAGTGCCGATAAAAGATGGTACGTATTTTTATTTACAAGCAAAGGGTTTACTACCAGCTCGCTCACCGAAGAGCAACTCGAAGGCTAATCCACAGCTTTTGGCAGAAAAATTCCTAACCCCAGCTTCGCACAAGGTGTAGTGGTAGCAAATGGCATTTCCTAACATCCGAAAATAATTTTGGCGATCTTAAATTGGATTCACTGCCATAGCTAAAGCTACCTGTACTAGCATTAGCCCACTCTGTCCTACCTGGTTCATGTTGTAACCAAGTAAGCAAAGCATGACAATAAAGAAGTTAGGCAGACCCCACTTAGTAGCAGCCTATGCGACATTTTTCTCTTTGAGCCACGCGTTACGTGGTGGATCGGCATATTTGTGCAAATTAAAAAATAAATCTGGATTATGCCACTTGAGATCTTTATAATGATATCACTGCACCGGCACCTGACTAAAGTTCTATTAAATTAAATTCTTTAATTTGGAAGTCGGACTCCCTCTCTTCCACACACACAAATATATATATATATATATATATATATATATATATATATATATATATATATATATATATATATAATGCCACTAGTATAAGATCGGCTGGTATTGTTTCTGTTGTTGTTGCCAGGCTTGTATGTGCCGCTGTTTAAAAGAGGACGAGGACGAGCTCGCATTGGCAGTGATCGGACCAGGCTGACGTTCTGCTGTACCGCTAATTACAAGTTTCTGTTGCGGCATATCGTGACATAATTGGTGGAGGTGCTGGGTAGCAGTCTATGCACTGCGACCACGAGGAAGATCCCGACACCAACATCGACGCCTTGGAAGAACCAGCTGACCTCCGGCGAAGTCGGCGGCAATTAGGCCTACCACCCCAATTCGGCCCTCTACCAGAACGCCCCCCGAAACATGGCAAGCGCAACAACGGCAAGCCAGACTGAATAGACTACGACTCCGCCAGCTCCATGGCCTTTCAACGCCTTGCGAACCCCAAAGCCCTTCCATGGGGACGCTTACGAAGACGTTGAAGACTGGCTGGACCAGTACGATCGAGTCGCCGTCGCCAACGAATGGGACGATCACCGGAAGCTCCGGTATGTCTATTTCTACCTGGAGGATTCGGCGCGCATTTGGTTTGATAACCATGAAGCTGCCTTGAGAACCTGGCCGAAGTTTTGTGCTCAGCTGCGGAGCACGTATGGCAGTCCTGACCGGAAAGAATAAGCGGAACGACTCCTCAATTCTCGGAATCAAAGACCAAATGAAAGCGTTGCCATGTTCGTTGAGGAGATATCTCGGCTGTTCCGGCGAGCTGATCCCGCAATGGGGGAGGCCAAGAAGATACGCTTTCTGATGCGGGGCGTAAAAGAGCAGCTATTCGCAGGACTCGTGCGAAACCCCCCAGCTACCGTGGCGGAGTTCCTCCATGAAGCCATAACGATGGAGCGAATGCTGAGACAACGGTCTTCGCAGTATGAGAGGCCGAACAACCTTTCATGTCTGTCAGCGCCCTTGGCAACGCCCAACGTCACGAGTATTAGTGACCTCGCGGAGCTGGTGCGCAGCATCGTACGCGAGGAGCTGCAAAAGCTTCACGCAGTGCCTCCACAGCCCCAAGTGGCTTCCCTAACGGCCGTCCTCCGCGAAGAAGTACGGCAACTGGTACGACCATTGGTGGCGCCTCCAACCGAAGCTCCTCTTCTGACATATGCGGAAGCTTTACGCACTCCTGCACCGGCAGTCAGCTATTCCCCTCGACCATCCCCCCTGCAGACGCCGCAGTACTCTTCGGGCCCGCCGCATTACGAGAACCTGCGACTCAATGTGCGGAAATCTAGTGTGTGGCGCGCTCCCGACAATCGGCCACTTTGCTACCATTGTGGTGAGCCAGGTCATTTGTACCGCGAGTGTTCGTACCGACACATGGGCCTGCCTGGCTTTCGGCCGGATGCTCGTCGACCCCGTGTTGGTGAACGACCCCGCGCTATTGCGGAGTACTTGGCGAGCCTTCAGTCTTCGACTCTCCAGAAACGCCAATCCCGCTCCCATTCTCCTCGACAATCGACGTCGCCGGCTCCACACTCTACCTTCGCCGATGTTGTTGCGGGGCGACCGCCCAGGTCCCCAAGGCCATGCCCGGGAAACTAGGAACAGCGGCCTCCGGAGGTGGGACCGCTGTTGGGCTATCATATATATATATATATATATATATATATATATATATATATATATATATATATATATATATATATATATATATATATATATATATATATATATATATATATATATATATATATATATATATATATATATATATATATATATACGCTACTAAACAACTGTTTATTGGTGACGTTTCGATCGGAGACCGATCTACCGAAGCCAGACTCTTCATAATCTACGTATTATATATATATATATATATATATATATATATATATATATATATATATATATATATATATATATAAATTGGCTTGAGCGGACGAACGTACAAAACCTTTTATTAGTTCCAACGTTTCGGCTGGGGTCCGGCCTTCGTCAGGGAATACAAAAGCCGGACCCCGGCCGACACGTTGGAACTAATAAAAGTTTTTGTACGTTAGTCCGCTCAAGCCAATTTTTATTAAACACTGGATCCACTGAAAATACTTGCCTTATATATATATATATATATATATATATATATATATATATATATATATATATATATATATATATAGAAAACTCTCCGCCTATGGGTTTGAGTGTTATGTGCCTTTTTTTTACTTCTTTTTTGTCGTAGTGCTCGTTATTAGCCATCATTACGTACAGTCTGCACCTGATTAAAATTGTTAAAAGCAATTCTAAAGCCCAATTTTGGCCCGAGTTATGCTATGTTCTCGTGCGGTGTACTACTACTCCCTAGGGTGTGGTCTTGCTACTCTGCTTCGGCCAGATGTAAGTTACTCTGTTGGGGTGGAGTACTTTGACCCTATATGGGGGCATTACTATAGTCTGCCTCGAAAAGACGTGATTTACTCTAGAAAAGAGAGTTAAATATGGGACAAGAAAATACTTTCCCAAAGAGAGTGCCCGGCACTCTCTTACGTCTTAGAGTGTGTCTTCAAGTGTGGCGTCCTTTTGCGCTCAAATCTATTCCATATTATGAACCAACGCGCCCAGTAAAATTGTACTTTACCTTGGTTCGTGCGTGTGTTTTTATGTGTGCGTGTATATACGCAGGCACAACTAAAAAATGTTTGGGGGGTTTGAACATGCACTCCCCTCCCGTGGCTACGCCAGTACTCACTGCTATCATCGCGGCGGCTTCACTGAAGGGAAATGTAGGTTTACAATATGGTAAAGCATAATATGTCAAGGAAAAATATGATTAGCTGAAAGGATGTCGTTTCAAAACAGAAAAAAAATACCACTAAGCTCATGAGAGAGAGAAAGAGATATAGTAAGAAAATAAAATTGTTTTAAAGAAGCAGGGTTAGTGAGTGAAACTTCAAAAAGATATTTAGAAAGGCTTAAATTGTATGCAGCATTCGGCACTTAAGTGCGAATTATGTGGTGTGAGCTGAGGGTAGTATCGTACATGTTAAGGCCATTTTCGATCTCAGCTAGCCGCGACGGCTTTGCACGTAGTTCATCGAGCGCAACTGTCTCCTGATCACGCTTTATCGCGATGAATTTCATGGAGTACACATCAGTAACTTTCCGTATCACGTGCTTGCGAGGCTGAAATTCTGCGACTGCGTCGTAAAATTACGGTGGCTACTACAATATACTTTTAGGAGCAGCACTTGTTTATAAAACAAAAGAGCAGTCCCCACAAGTGAAGTGGTAATGGAGGAACCAGCCTAAGCGCCAAGCCAACCTAACGTCGTCTTCTTCCTCGCCTGAGTGGTACCCTCTGCCTTTCAGAGTAGCACTTATCTTCTTCACTACCATATTAATAACGACATTGTACAGCGGCCTTTCACCGTATTCTCGCCGTTCATCGGGCGCTTCACATAAGCATTTACCCGAATTTCAATAAAACCTGTAATTAGCCAAGGCGAAAGCTGTCACAGGAGTAACTGCACGAAGGGAAAGCAATAATTGTTCTCTCGCGAGCCTTCGACGAAATTACTCAATGATCTATTTCTTTCTAAATTCCTACGAGAACCTTCACACACTCTTCTGGTAGCCAGGCAAGAAAGGTTTGTGAAATCAGCTCTTCTGGTATTTCAATATTGCTGTATTTACAAAGAGATTGTTTACCAGTGGTAGATGGAGAGGTGCACGGACAAAGGGTGAGTTTTAAGAGATACAGGCACAAACATTGTTTTGGTGAAAAGGAGCTTAGTGCACGAATCAAATCTGACGGGAAAATACGCAACAATCATTTTGGTAGAGAGTACGGTGAGAAAAGTTCCCGAAGCTCGGATAAAAGTTGCTAGTCCATATTACACAGGCTGGTTGACAGCAAAATGCTTGGAGAAGCCTATGTATGACCTCATATTAGGTAATGTGCCAGGGATGAGGAAGGTAGATGAGCCTGATATGAACTGGGAGAACAACGAGTACATGGTAGAGGAACATAATGCACCCTTTGGTAGAGTAGGGGAACAAAAGGAGAGTGGTAAAAAGGAATCATGCCACAAGAGATTACAAGAAGTTTAGCCGCAAGTAGCTGAAGTGGCATTGGCAGTAATGACGAGAGTGGCAGTGAAGAGAAAAGCAGAGGCCACGAAATTGAAGGTGGTAACCACGAAGAACAGAGATAGAACACCTGTGGAGCTCAGAGAAGAGCAGAAAAAGGATGAAGCTGTGAAGGATTGCAGTCAGAAGGTTGAGAAACCATTTAAGAGACGAAGGAATACCTAGTCGGGGAATACAGCGCAAAAAGTACGAGGACACAGGAACACAGTACACAGGACGGGCGCTGAACTTACAACGGGCGCTGAACTTTTTGCGCTGTATTCCCCGACTAAGCATGTACCAACTCGCCCAAATCAAAGTCTTGCCTAAGGAATACCGCTTTGAAAGCGCTGAAGACAGATCATAATTGTCTAACCGCAGATATATGGGTGCATGAAATCAGCGTTGGACACAGAGGTGAGACGCAGCCTAGAGAAGGCATTTCGGAAAGGTGTTCAATGATATTTGAGAATAGACAGAGAGATTGCACATGTAATAAACGGTCTACAATGAATGCAGCGAGTAGGCGCAAAAAAGAAACGTGAAAAAGATGCAGAAGATGTTAAGTCGTAGCCGCCTTAGAGGCAAAAATGATTTTTGTGAAATTGATAGGTATAAACAGAGCAACGTACTATTTTTTGGGGAGTAGTAAAAAACGTATAGTTGATGAATATAAGAGTACATAGAGGAAAGAATGCTTTTAGAAGTTGTAGTTCTTTGGATGTGCGTAGCCATTGTCTGTAAATGGTAGCTGATATTTTTGTGGTCCCATACACGTAGGAAGAACATTTATAAGATATAGAGCAGTTACAGTGGTTAAGAGAGAAAATGGGAATGCCGAATTTTATGAGTAGAAGCTGTTGAGTAACCAAAATACCATGTGTAGAGGGAATGACAGGGAAAAACAAAACTTGTTAGAGCTAAGAGGTTGAGGTGTGAAAAAGAGGTTATAGAACATGTACAGCGATGTATTGATGTTGGTGGTGTGGTGGATAGAGATAGGGACAATCGACTTATATAAGTGTTGTGAAGTGACTTGTGAAGCGATCAGTGAAGTGTGTGTGTGTGACAAGGAGGTGGTGAAGTGTTAAGTGGAAATGCCTATGAAATGACAAGAAGTCATCGCAAGTGGTCAAGATGCACAGGTATCACAGTAAGAGAAAGAAGAGTTTTTTTTTAGAAAAACAAAAACTTTCAAGAAAAGGGGCCCAATGTCATGAGTAAAGAGACGACGAAGACGACGAAGTAGGAGGAGAAGCTTGCGGAACAGGCACGAGTGCTTGCATGGAGTAGCACATGGCTCGAAGCGCGTGACACGAGCCGTAATGCAAGACGAATGCGCGATGACCTGGCGTTGCTTGCGTGGCTACGGGAGGACACAATCGCATCGGTAGCTACGTTCTACCGACGGGCGCAGCGGACGTTCGACTCCAGAGGCCGTGACCCTGACACTCCGTGGCGTGGCCGTTGACCTGGGCAACGCACGGGCGAGGCTCCTCGGAGGTGCTGTAGCATCTTTCAGCTGGTCTGGACGAACCCGTCTCAGTCCCCCCTTCGAACGACGGCCCGCAGCAATCCCCGGAACGCCGCGTCGCAACTTCGAACAGGGGTCTCGTACTAGGCCTAATCGACGGGGACGCCCTGCCACGTCATCGAAGGCGACCAGGAGCAGGCTTACGGCAGCGCGGCTGACCGTGATGCAGCAGAGCGACGGTTGCAACAGGATCGTCAGCAACAGCGGCCGCGGACACAACACAACGAAGGTTTGACTCGCGGCGACCGAAGGAACCGAGTAAGCGTGTTCGATTCGGACTGCGATCTGACGACGAGGCCTAAGGGGCCAGACTGATGTTAGGGACTGCGGTTAGGCGCAGCTGAGACAGATTAGTTACTTTTATAGATTTTTCTTGTTAGTGTTTCTGAGTTTTGCGCTGTTAGTTATTTATTAGTGAGTGTTAAGTTTTCAATCTTAGTTTTTTCCTTGTCTGTAAATAAACCTTGTTTGCCGTGCCGACCAGCGTCCTCTCACGATCCATCTCCACAAGCACACGCCTCCTCTAGTGAAGCGTGGTGCCACCAGAAAAAGCTATTGGAATGTGACAGCGTTAACAACTCATTTAGCAGAAATTCCGCTGTTGGCGTTGGTGTCGGCTACTTTGTTTATGGGCGAAATTCTGATATATTGAAAAAAAATAAATATCGTGGCTCCGGGACGGAATCGAATCAAGGCCTCGCCCGTGGCAAGTCGCGTTAACATGTGAAGCTGCGTGGAGCGTAAAATCACACGAGGCGTTACACCAGCTGAATTGCTAAAAGAGATGGTACTTTAAAGGCACGCCCATTCCAAAGCGATACGGCATAATTATATCCTCATCCCTCACCGTCGACGGAATGAACTAAGCGTGCAGCTGTGTGACTGATTGCAATGGCGTACGGATACGTAGTGGGTGCCTCACCAATTTGCAGTTTGATGAATTGTGCCGTACTGAACGCCTCGCAACTGCGCTTGCATCAGTCAGTTTAGTATAATTTAAAACGGCAAAAAGTTCCATTCCACGCAACGTCATTGAGGTGTCCATTGACCAGCGAAGCCTGGCTAGCGAATGGGAAGGCGATGCAAACGCGGCCCGATTAGGCTATAGTGTTCAAATATTGCGATAGCAATTATATGGACACACTCGGATGGTTTTTGCCGTCGCCATTGCCGGCGCCGCCGCCGTCATGTACCGTATATGTATCTATATATTATAAAAGCCACAAAGAAAAATAATTCGGAAATATGTTCCCGACGCGCGGCATCGAACGAGGGACCTCTCGCTCTTCAGCGCGCGACGCTAACCGCTGAGCCACGAAAGCGCATGTCCTTAAACGTTCAAATGGTGAGCTATTTATCTACAGCGAGTTTACAGAGTGTTTTCAACATTACCAGCGAGATTGCGCAAAGGGCGCAAAAGGCGCGCTCGGAGGGGCCTTAGCTCGGCGTCCCGTTCGTCGCAACGCCCGCACCGCCCGCGCATTCTCCCTCGCGCGACCCGTGTGGGGATAGACGCCCGTTCGAGCGCGCGTATCTCGCAGTGGCGGAGAATGGAGCTTTCGCCGGAACGATTGCGTTGTAGTTAACGGGCACACGAAGGTCACTTCGCTCGCGGCAGTTCCTCCGTTTGCGAAAAGAACACGCTTTTCAAACACAGCGAAGTAACAACTGTGACAGTTGTTAGTTCGTGCTCGTCTGTACTAGTGAATACGTTTCGTGCGTCGTTTTTGTTTGAGCAGCGCGTTAAGTGTCGAGCTGTGAACGTTGTTAGTTCTCCCTCGTCCTCTGCATGTTGTTTTCGTGCGTCATGTGTGCATGAGCAGCACGCTGCACGTTTCGACCTGCTTGCCATTCGTCGCTTGACATTCCAATTTGTTGCTGTCGCATTCATTGCTTCGCCTTGTGGAGAAACTGTGAGTTTTTCTTGAAGGGGAAGCCCAAGCGACGTCAATGAAGATTTTCTTGTATACATTTATGTTTTTATAGCGATGACCGTTGACAATTCACTCCACTCATGCAACCATCTCGCAATCACCGTCCATCTTCGACATCACACAACATTGGCACAACCACTTCAGCGCCAAACACCACTGCTTCAAAGCCGCTGCATTAAAGTGGCGGTCCCACTCCGCGTTGTAGTCATTGCTTGCTGACGTACTGGGCTCGCTGCTCTCTATTAATAAACTTGAATTGTGCGCATTTGGAAAGCTTACGATATTCGCTTTGCAATGACACCTGCTATTATCGCCTGGGCTCAACAGTTACCTAACAGCAATGAATGTTGTGCGCGCAACGAAACCAGTTTTTGCTCTAAAAGCCTCTGGTCTACTGCGACTATGGCGAAACTGTTCATAATAACAGACCGAAATTTACTGTGCCTTTAGACGAAGTGTAACGCAAGGTTTCTACGAAGAGGTATTGTGTATAACTTAATTAGTCATTTCTTTACCCTCCAATAAAAATGGGCAAAATAATGAATGTTTGTAAGTGAATATTTTTTTCTTTTCAATGTAGAACTAGAATATTTAGTGGTTCCGTAGACTACAATGAGCTTATTTTCTAAGCGAAGTTGTTTTGCGCTCTGACGAAAACTTAATGTATTATTACCTCACTGCGGCAATTTATGGCTCTACTGGGTCATGCATTACCAATGAAGCGACAAACTATCCAAGCTTGCTTCGCGTGAGAATAGTTCACACCATTCGTGCGATCGGCTGGATTGTTTCGTCTTACTCCTAGCATCAAAATTGTGGCGCAATACCCCCTCAAACTTAAGCGACACAAAAGGGAATATTGCATCGTAGAAGGACAGTGGTGCGTTGAACTGGATTTAGATGCATTATCTGCGATTCCACACACAGATAGCTTCATGGCTAATATCTCACGCAGGACGTTGGTAGATGGCAAGTTCGTAGTTATGACAGCAAAAACACGCATTAAGAAAGAACGAAGAAGACACCGGATTGACTTAACTAACGCTTTATTTCTGGGTCAGTATGATTATCTTGATTTTGATCTATGTTGTTTCTTTCCGTACATTTCTCAGAAAAAAGAAACGAAAGCAAAAGGCTGCAGATGCTTCTGTTCCGAAATACAGTCTGAATCAAAGACATGCTACACACGACTTAGACACCATAGCGAACATCATTTGATAAAAAGACCTGAATCAGCTAATTTTTAATTACATCCGCCAAAACGCAATTACCTCTTATCGAGTAATAAAAATTCGTGTTCTTTCTTTTTGTAGGCAAGGTAGAAGTCCTGCTGACACAAACGCAACCAGCCTCGTCTATTCCGCGAGCTCCAAATATTTTACTTAACAGAACTCGTTGCGGGCCTATTTGGTGGTACACTCCTACTTGAAATATTCCAGCGCTCCTTTTCACGAGTACAAAAGAGGGAAGTGCATGACAGAACGGGCGCTCATTTTTAACCAAATATTTCGCATCCTGTCCTTTCCAGGCATCTGCGCACCACGGAGGTCCGCTCAGTCTGTATTACAACTGCAATCCAGACAGTAGTTTTTAGGGAATGTTTTGTCTGCTATTGATAAGGTATTGTCCTAAATATGAAAGATGACCCAAAAATAAGCCGTCAGTTCAAGTCAGCGTTATGCCATCTTTTTTTCCATGCTAGTTTGTTGTTATATGTTTGTTCTGTTGTACCTACAAAAAATGCATAACGAACTAGCGTGCAAGTAAACAATCCTGAAGTCCGACATGACTTATTTTTCTGTCTTCTCTCGCTCTGGAACGTGTTTCTTTAAGTAAAGAAAACCTGCAAATCTTCAATATGCAGGTAGTGTGCGTAATTCGTAGGGTCGGTTTCTCCACTTTAAATTGCCCCCAATAGAAGTAAAAGTAGTGCATGAAGCTTCAGCATCTTTGAAATGTATATCTCCACAAAATGAAGGCCTGTCTCTCGAGTGGCAATATTACGCAATAGAATATTTTATTCAATCAACAAATTACGCTTACTGTATTCATAATTAGCTACATGTGCCGATGGGTAGGGGCGTTTTCTATAGACTGCTCTTAACTACAAGGACGCAGTTCCGATTGCGAGCCATGGCGGCCAAATTTCGATGGAGCCGACCTGCAAAAGCATGATTTACTAATATTTCTGTGCCTAGTAAAGGAGCCCAAGTTATCAAAACTAATCCAGTCACCCCTTGACGAGTGCCTCATAATGATATTGTCTCCAGAATTTTAAATTTGGGATGTACTTTTTTTGGTCCTTTTCCCAGAATTTCCGTACATTTAGAACTTTGGCAAGTTAGCCTACATGCATTGAACATGGTTTTTAGGCCCTAGTCGAGTCATATCTAAGCAAGAACAGGCGCACAGTGCAAGCTACCAAATAATGTATTGAAGCTCAATACGCAGCTTGCCGCAAATCTTGCGCACGCGCAACACAAAACGTACGTCTGGACATTGAAGGTTTATAAATGCAGTAACGAATTTGTGACCAAGTCGTCCATCTCAGTCGGACGGTAGGCGACTCGAGCCTCACTGATAGACGTTGCAGATTTATTATTCTATAAAATGGATTCTACAGCACAGGGACATTGGTGGAGCCGACGTTTCGACAAGCGGACTTGTTTTCTTCAAAGCTTTAATTTTTGCAGCCCTGAAGAAAAGTCTGCTTGTCCAGACGTCGGCTCCAGCAACGTCCCCGAGCTCCCGAATTCTTTATATCTTCAAGCTTCCATCTTGGCTTCAACTCCTGCATTTTGATGAGGTTGGAATATTTTAATAAAACTTGCCTTGTTAAAAATTACGCTCTTTTTTTTGGCAATAAATTTGTAGTCTGCGGTATCATTCTTAGGTGCGAAGGGTCATACGTTATCACGCAGTAGAAAGGTTGGAGAGGTCGATTGAAAGAGCATTTAAAGAACTTGAATCGAACAAATTGAATGGTACGTATGTTAGCGCGCATTGCAATGCCTGCCAATGGAAGCCACACTTTTCGAGCGTCGCTATATGTGGCAGGAGTAATAATTTAACCCGTGAATAATGTGTGGCGCACTCTATCAGATAAAGTTACTGCGTGTTTCGGTTAAATTTCCATGTATGATACAGTACTGGTACGCACTTAATGTGGACGAGAGGCGTAATTTTAATGACAATCAAGCAATGTGACTCTCGACGGCGCGTGCGCGCGCGCGCGTGTGTGTGTGTGTTTGTGTGTGTGTGTGCGCGCGCGCGTGCGTGCGTGCGTGTGTCTGTTTGTGTTTGTGCGTGTGTGTGTGCGTGCGCGTGCGTGCGCGCGTGCGTGTGTGTGTGTGTGTGTGTTTGTGTTTGTGTGTGTGTGTCTTGAGTTTGTCTTTGTTATCCCCTCCATGGCCGGGCAGCTAGTGCATCACGTGACTTTGTCGTACGCGTATTTTCAGTATAGCTTGTGATCGGTGCAATATATGACTTCTACACGATTTATAGGCAGCTATTGCGAAAGTTACACTTTGCATATTATAGCAATAAAATGTATAAATAAGGCATCATCCATGTTGTACAGCTGCGCCTCACAATGACTGCACTTGAGCTTTTATTCGTGTATTTGTCCAGTAATTCTCACGCGATAAGCTTTATTGGAGTCGCTATGATTTTATTCGTCGAATTCATACTTTATGGAATTCAGCAAACCGAAAAAGAGGCACCACGTGGCATTTCTGCACGCGCTGATATCTTGCACATTCGTATAGTTCTGTGCAATGAAGTCAGCGAGCTTCTTCAGCTGTCTGGTTCTCGTGCACTTCCCTTGAACAAGACTTTTATCGCAGCCTGTCGGCCCGGAGTCAAAATTGACATCGTAAGCTGCTACGCTGTACGAGACGTTGACAGTTCGTCGCTTCATAACGCAGACCTGCGTCAACAGCAATAAACACAGATATTGGGAATTGCAATATTGATATTTAAGAGCAAACAGGACAGATACTGCGAATGCCGATCGGCATAGCTGTATTCGTATCCAATATGTATTGACTTTATCGCACAAAATACAAGCACCGATCGGGATCTGAGCGAACCAGTATAATTCTCTAGCCCATTTTCGATAGATGCCAACTGGACGCGTCACCTTAGTAACGACGTTACACTACATAAGTAGAAGCCGCAAGTTCTGGACTGGCTCAGTGGTTACGGTGCTCGGCTGCTGACTGTAGTGTCCCGGTTTCAATACGGGCCTCAGCTGCTGCACTTCGATTGAGGGGATATGGTAAATGTCCATGTTCTGGGCGAATTCATAGAACACTAGAGAACTCCAGGTGGTCGGAATCATCTGGATTGAGTGACCGAGCGGCATTTTTTTCGCTTTCTTCTCAGCCATATACTTGTGCATGCATGTCTGGAATAAAGACTCAGACCTCAACTACGACGTCGCTCGGAGAAGTAGTTGCTTATAAGGGTACTTGCTTTGTCTTTTAAGCGGTGCACAATAACGTAACAATAAATAGTTGCTTTGGGACGTTAAGCCTCATAAACCACACATCCATCTATACCAGCCCTGGTGGCTGCATGTTGAACGGCCTAAATGCAAAAAAGAAGGCCCGTCTCCTATATTTAGGTGGATGATAGAGAACCTTAGATGACCAGAGTTATCGTGGAGTCGCCCAGTAAGGCGTGTGTCGGTTTTGGGTCATGGCTGCCTCTTTGATAATATTTCTTATGGTACATATCTTCACAGGATCTCAATGACGTTCTGTCTACGTCATCAACTGGACAAGCGGACTGCTGAAGAGTGGCGCAGCATTGAGTAAAAGATATCACTAAAATATGACGCCAATATTTTTTTCTACGCTGCTGGACCTAATTGTCTCCATACAACATGTTTGCTGACAAAGTTTTAAAAACATAGAGGGATATTCGGTGTGAACCACTACGGCTACTGTTTCCATCAACATAAAATAAAATAATCTGTGATTACATTTAAGAAAAACTTACGATAATTTCTTTTCACAACGAGAAGCTTTCGTGTGAAAGAATAGCTAGCGTTAATCTACAGCTGTTATAACTTTTTGTTTGAAATATTATCGCACAGGCACTACTCTCTAGAGGTGTCTTCTTCAGGCGTTGCGCTATCGCGCTGTCCCTGTTTTATCAGTGCTCTATGAGACGTACTTAAAGTAAACAGCGCAAAAAAAAACAAAAAAAAAAAACACGGCCACGGAAAGGAAATGCACAGGACTTGTCCTGTGGATTTTATTCGTGGCCATGTTTTCTTTTTTTTTTTGCGCTGTTTATCTCAAGTATGCACTACCAACTAGCTCTGTCAGCGACTTTATTCTGTGAGACGGTTCAATAGCGTTATAGTGATTGGCCGAATGTGTCTTTCGTATGGTTGTGCTAGCTTAGAATGAAGTAGAACGTGTAACTGAGAATTAGATAATAATAATAATACGGCGACTACTAATAATAATATTAATAATATGTGTGGTTTCACGTCCCAAAACCACGGTATGATATGAGGGACACTATAGTGCAGGGCTCCAGAAAATTTGACCATCTGGTGTTCTGTAATGTGCACTAACATCGCACAGAACACGGGCCTCTATAGCATTTCGCCTCCATCGAAATGCGACTACGGCAGCCGGGATCGAACCCGCGACCTTCGGGTCGGCAGCCTAGCAACGTAACTGCTACATCACCACGGCGGGCAGTCTACGAAATAGCATTCATCATCATCAGCCTGGCTATGCCCACTGCAGGGCAAAGGCCTCTCCCATGTTCCGCCAATCAACCCGGTCCTGTCCTTACTGCAGCCACGTTATACGTGAAAACTTCTTAATATTGCCTACCCACCTGATTTTCTGTTTTCCGCTCTGGCGTTCGCCTTCGCTTGGAATCTAGTGAGTTACCCTTAATGACCAGCGGTTATCCTGCCTAAGCGCTACATGCCCAGCCCATGTCCATTTCTTCGTCTTGGTTTCAACTATGATATCCTTCATCCCCGTTTGTTCACTGACCCACTCTTCTCTCTTCCTGTCTCTTAAGGTGACACCTATGATTTTCCTTTCCATCGCTCGCTGCGTCGTCCTCAGTTTAAGTTGAGCCCTATTTGTAAGCCTCCAGGTTTCTGCTCCGTAGGCTAAGGACCGGTAAGATGCAGCTGTTATATACCTTCCTCTTGAGGGATAGTAGAAGACTGCCATTCATGATTTGAGAAAGCTTGCCGCATGTGCTGCACCCCATCCTTATTTTTCTAGTTATTTCACCCTCATGGTTTGCCTCCGCGGTTACTACCTGCCCTAAGTAGACGGATTCCTTTACAACTCCAGCGTCTCGCCACCTATCGCAAAGCGCTGTTCTCAAAGAGCATTACAGGAGACTATATTATGTGATAGGACACTATCCTATCTACGTGCCCAAGAACGAACGACATTACGCTTTCATAAAAAAATGTGCGCTGCCACTGGAGGTCATTTCCTGTGCTTATTACAAGTTAAGAATTATAACGAACGCACGCAAATAGTCCTATGCAGAGTTGAACCATGTTCTGCTCACCTTATATTGCAAGCTGTAACTATTGTCGAAAATGAAGGTCCTCCTTGCGTTGGGATTGTCGTCGAAGTATAAGACTCAATGTGCTTTCTCGTCGAAATCAACGTCTGTGTGAAACACGACGCCTGGGCGGTAGCAGAGCTTTAGGTAATAAAAAAAAAGTAAAAGCTGGAATTATTCTCACGGTGTAATGAAAACACTGCCTGTCGGCATACTTCCCACGCCCGAAGATGCAGATTAGGGGGGCAGGTTTCTTCAGCGTAAAACAAATATAAAACGTAGTCAAACTTCCCCTATTTGAGCTTTTTTGAAAACACAAGAGACGCGTATGAGGGTGCCGAGAATTCGGCCTTAACATGCGATCGTTTGAAATAAAAGGCATAGAGCACCTCACAGGCATGGCCACAGCACATGGTTGCCTATCGGTGTGTCCATGGTATGCTGACAGACGTCGATACCTTTAAAACTGATAAGAGAGTACTGTTTCAATAAAAAGTGGCTGAGATGTGACTCTAGAAAACCTAGTTCTACCGACCTATTTCCTGTTTCATTTGCAAAGACTGAACACACGGGACGACTGCAGTATTGCTTCCATTTTGACTTGCCTCCGCGCTTGGTACGCTTCTCTACAATGTCCTCATCTCGCCTCCATTTGCCACAGTGTTTCACCAGGGTCCTGCCTTTGCTTGAGATTTCCAGCCTGCCGTCTAGCTCTACCTGCGGGATTGTTGTAACCAACGCGAAACGTGGGTTTGGCGTTTGATAATCAAACGCGAAACTCCACGACGCTCACGTTTGGGCGTTTGATAAATCAAATGCGAAACGTGAGCATCGGCGTCAGCTCGAATTACTGAACAAATTTTCGTGACATAGTGATGTCGCCCTATGACCTCATGATAACGTGAACGGGACGCTAAAATTTTTGACGTCAACCTGACGTCAATGCGACGTCTTGTAAAATGACGTCACGAAATTACTTCATTACATGAGAACGTCGCTTGGTCAATGATGAGCAGAGTTGTACAACGACGAGAGAGGTTGTCTCGCTGAGGTGACAGAGAGCCGAACAGGTTATTTCATCGGGCCCTGGTGCGAACGAGCGTCGCGAAGCAGAAAGCGCCGAGTCGAGTTCGTGGCATTGGGAATGCTAAGTCGAGCCAATCGTCGCAAGATGGCGGTGAGGCACAACATGAAAGCGATGACGGTGAGGAGGACATGCCTACTAGTAAGTGGCAATAATCTTCTGCAAGCTCTACTTCAGTCCGACCTTGCTTTAGAGCGAAAGCTCGGAAAGAGAACAACTGCTGTGTAGGTGTCTGAAGGCTACGGACAATTTGCCATATTCGAGGTTTCCTGGGATCCAGAGAACCACAAAACACCCTCCACCTGTGCCTGTCAAGCTTATCGAGGTGTCGTAGTACATGTCGTTGTGCTTGACGAGATGTAGACAGGTACGATGGTTATCTCGTCCTCCTGTATTTTCTCTCTGCGCGGCGACGGATTGCACGAAGGTATTCATATTGTGCGTCAAGCTGCGATCTTCGTTTTAGTGCATTCACAAGTCTCGTATATGCTGTTAAGGCTGATGCTATAACACTGTCTATTTCAGAAATGAATTGAATGTCCCCGCACTGAGTGTTTACAAACGTTTGGAATCCTCTCCAGTCCACGCGTCGCACAGGAAAGGGGAGCCGAACAGCGGAATCCTTCTAGCTGTATATATGTAGGGAGATGGTCACTTCCATGTGTTTCAACGTCTACGAACCAAGAGGTGGTAGACAAGAGACTTCTGCTCACAATACATACGTCCAGACAGTTGCTTTACGATGCGCCACGGAGGTAAGTAGGTGATCCATCGTTGATTGACATCAGACCCTGACTGAGTACAATACCGCGGGCGTTCATTGAAGCGAGTCCTACATGGGATGGTGTGCATTAAAATCTCCAACTAACACTTGTGGTCCGGGGCAAGCTTGGAGCACAGACAAGAGATGGGAACAGTCCACGTGGCTTCTGGGAGGGATATGTCCACCTATGACAGATAATGAACGTCGCTTGTGCTTCATAGATAGGTAGATATATTCAGTTGAAGAATGAGAAGCCACGTCATGCCTCACGTACGTTAAATCTCGACGTACGTATATATAATAACTTTGCTCGCACTTCGGTCATCGGGAGACCACAATGTGACGTATCCAGAAATCCGAAACGAGGATATCATATTCGGCCGACATATAACTGTCACGGATTCGGGTGGACCCGTGCAATGAACTCAGCCAAAGACTTGGAGTGAAGCACAGCCAAGATTTATCAAAGAAGAAAAAAAACACGGCACTCTGAAAAAATATGCAACTATACAAGAAATACCGTTACTGCAAAGAAGCTACTCAAATAAATCAAACAACTGCACAACGGAACTGTCCTAACTCTAGTCTCTCAGCTCCACTCAGAACACCGAATACGTTGGGCCGGCCTTACTTGTCTGGGTCAGTTATGCCCACAAGTCGCGGTTCCCGTTGGGTCAACCGTCGTGTCCCATGATGTCTTCACCATTCTTGGTGTCCGCTCCGATGTCCGACGCGCCAGTCGTAGCCTGTCCACAAGCAGGCCATCATCCAGCTGGCCTGAACGCTAGGCCCGTTAGGCCTAACGTCGCCGTCGGCTCGTTGACCCGGCGTGGTGTCCCACCGATGACGTGGCACTCCGGGCATTGCCTTTGGTGGCCTGCAGCAGAAGGGGGCTTACTCTGGGAACGTCCGTGCTTGCCGGGCGCGGTAGCCGCATCCCCGAGGAGCCTTGTTCGAACGCCGTCGAGTACGCCGGCCACACCTCGGGACGCCCGCGTCACCGGTCGCCAACTCGAACGCCCGTCGCTCCCGTCACCAGGGCATCAGCTGGCGATCCAACCTCCCACTTCTCAGTCCAACCAGACAATTCCAGCTCACGCCTCTTCATCTTCCTTTTCGGCTCGGGTCCAGGTGCCTCGAGCGCTCTGGAATGTTCCTCCGAGCAAGCGCTCGTGCCGCGTCGAATACTTCGATGGCTTCGTCGTCCTCCTCTTCTTTTTGTCATATACCTCTTGCTCGTGACAATAACAACCAACGGAAATTTATATTTAAACATCCGTTGTCGAAAGTCAGACAAACGGCTTCGCAAACGTCTTGCGTTCCAGTGCAATATAGCAGATGTGCGCACATGTGCTTCGAATAAATTCGCCATAATGTGTATGCAAGGGCTATCAGGAGCGGTTCGAGAACCTTCAGGATGGCTTCTATAGCTCGTAGAGAATCGCACGAATAGACTTTAGCATGTGCTTCAGTATAGTCTGCATCAGCATCAAAGAGTGCAAGAGAAGGAGTGCTATGCACTTGTCACGAAATTTGCTTAATATGGCAGGTTTTTAAACAGATGAGCGCAGCCTTATCTTTACTATTACCGAGAATCGTCGTAACTTCATACCGGGCCACAAAACTTCTGTAGTTACTGACATGCGCAACCTAACGTGCTTAATGGTTATCTAGTTTGTTGTTAAATTTCTCTGCCTGTCCGCCGCAACAATCATTGATACAGCATCCAGTTTCGCCGATAAACAATATCCCCCCGTGACATGATAATGCAGGACAGCACTCCACGAACAGCCTAACCCATCTGCTAGGCTGTTGTTCTCTTTCTCTTCCTGATGAACGGCATTTTGTGGTTCTGACATCCACGTGTACTGGTGTTGCACATGTCGCAGAACAATTTTAGGAGCGTATTTCGAGCGGAGAAAGAAATTCTGACCCCTTGCCTACTTCCTTCCGTCTTAAGATTGTAGGGAAGTTCACGAATGTATGTTACAACGTAAGGTTCTGCTGATCCTCAGTCATTTGAGTTCCTTTTCGCGTCTCTAATCATGAAGGTGGGTTTTCGGAACCAGCAGTCAAAACCATCCATGGTACCGTGCAGCCAAAAGGTGTATACCTGATTATTAAAACTAATCATTGTTGAATGCTGGCACGATTTTCGGAGAGCCGATTCCAGGTGCATCACGCCATTCCTCTCTTAGTTTCTTTAGAATGGCTAAGTCGATGGGCAGCAACACGTTAAGAGGTTACTGCCATTTTGACTCTTAGAAACTGGCAGAAGTCGAAGCTTTACTGTATTTTGCTATTATTTATGCTCGCTTTTGGATATGACGGCCCCAGAATTTCATTGTTGAAACTGCTCGATAACATGCGCTTTAGGAGATGCATCACCTCAGATAAACTAGATATGATATTCGTTGCTTGTCACATGAGTTGTACTGTTCTATGTCAGCCATTCCATAACTTATACATTGTCTGTTACACTGGCACCGCTAATAGCTACAACAGATGTCGACTTTGGTTCTTCAAGGAATCATTTGTACGCACGAGGAAGCATCTGCATAAGAAATCTGTTAATCATTCTTTATTGCCAGATAGAATACATTGTTTCCACTGCAATCCTTTTGAAAACAGAAATCTGCGTTACCGAATAGAACGAAATGCACAGCAATCCTGTGGAGAAATGGGAGCAAATTTCGCCGACTCAGGAGGAGACAAGGCCACATCATTGCTCTTTTCTTGATTTTTCGTGGCGGTGAAGCACCACGTTCCGTTGTAGCCGAGCGGATGCCTCTTGGAAGAGTGGAGGCAGTAACGATAAGAAGCAAGATATTTGGAGGTCCTGGTTGTTTTGAAATCGGAAACGTCATGACATATAGTGCGCACGTGAAAGCAGCGGTTCTAGTTCGAAATGTGAAATTAATTTTTCAGCGAAAATGTCTAGAAATTTTTTAGAACCAGAAAACTTGGAAGATATTTTCAAAGACATTGGCTTGTCGCAATTTGTAATGCATTTTGCAATGTATGCACGACTCGCCCCACAGCTACCAGTGCTCTTGTGTTTCAGCGCTTATCCTCCTGAAAAGCTACGTATATCATTCCACTGATTCCGTATATTTTCTTACGGAATTTAAATGTTACTAATTATTTTCAATAGGTTATCCGCAGATTTCGGCACGATTTCTACAAGATCATTCGGAATTATTGTAATGGCATACGCAGCGTTGAAGTATGGAAGAGACACTATTTGACACGGCAGAAGTATGTGGTAAGGTTTATAAAGCTTGGCGAATCTCACATGAGAGGTCTTTGCAATGAACTTTGCAAAAGAATAGTAGACAGGAGCTGTGATGCCTTGGTTAATATTGCAAGACTATTGATTAGCTGTTTTCCACGTGACCAGCTAATTTGCTTTGGGGCGTGAGAGGAGATACCGTTACGGACATTTAATTTTCTACTATCCACCATACCTTCGTTTTGTTAGCAAGTCTTCGGTGGTATAGTCAAGTGTGACTGGTTGGCAAGACATTCATTTTTATGGATACAGAAAACCTAATGTACTTCTTTTCTGTATTTTTTTCAGGAAGACATTTCTGGCAAAACAGCAAGAGTCGCTCGCCCACTTGTTTGTGTACAAGACAGCGTATTGTGGAAACACTCCGCTGTGCCTCATCATACGCTACCTCAAACATTCCGTACATCTTACAGCATTTGGGCAAACACTGGCATTGGTGCGGAGTGTTATGCATGGTATTGCATGAAAGCTTTCCAATAGCGCGCGCATTTGAAAATATCGCATTGTTGCGCAAGACACTGAGTTGAACTGGCTTTGTTCAGCAAATGTAATCCAAAGATAGACATTTGGGCGAGTTTATTTGTATTCAGAGTTAAAGAAATTGCGAAAAAAACTGAGCACAGAGATAAGAGAATGAAAGGCGCAAGACGATGCGCTACCCGCAATTGAAGTTTAATGCAAACCACCGAAACATATACACGCGTAGTATGAAAAAATTACAAGAAAACAGAATCACGCAGTCTCAGAATGAGTACGAAAATCACGAAAAAATCCAAACACATGTTAAACTTCACATGCTAGTACTGCATCGTCCTGTTCCCTTCATTTCTATTTCTATGCTTGTTGTGGTTTTATTTTCACGCTTTCTTTAACTATGAACTTAAGTACTGACTGCTTTACAGGCTGTATACATGCATGGTCGAGTTCTATTCAATCTCATGGCATAGCAAGACCTAGCATCTACGATACCAAGCCACCAGCTACTAGTAATTCGAAATTTTCAATTTTATGCATGTGATTGCCCAATTGTTAGTTGACTTTGCACCCATCTTGCTGGTATTAACTTTCAGTGTGGTAATGTGGTAATTTTGTGTAAGCCACGCCGTGGGGAATTAAAGATGAAGATTGTTTTAGGTTGCAGATGACACTGGCTGGCATGGGAGTATTGGAAACATAGCTCCAAGAATTATGTATAGTAGAAGTATTGATGCATTGCAGTTGTCTTGCTCTTTGCTTTTATCGTGGTCAGCGTCTTGTTTTCGTTGTCTTCATTGCAGTTGTGTGATTTAACCGACAAATTCCCAGAAAATTACAACATGCCCATCTGCATGGTTGTGTTTCTTGAAAGTAATGCTAGCCTTATTGTACTATTTAGTTTCGAAGTTCGAAGCTGCAAGTCTGAAGTTTATTATCATGAAATAAATGTAAATCAATTCCAAGCACTATATGGCCCTTCCACCGAAGGCTTGCATTCGGGCCAGTGTCCATGATGTATAGGTTGACACCTAGTTCTTCGTTCATCCCATTTCTTTGGATTGTGCGTACATACTAGCACTGTGAAGTGCACATATCAGTGTGCATTATGGTGAGATTTCGCACACTAATTTCATCTTGCTTTACTGCTTTGAACTACATATAGATGCGAAAAGAAACCAGCGAGACTCAAGACAAGGACGAAAGAAAAAGGCACAATCAAGCACGCACCGTCGCCGGACTTGCTACCACTTTATTGACGCATCCACAAATGGTTATATACCTCCTCCACAACCTGAAGCCTATCATCATTCCCCATAATCAGCCACTCCCTGAAAGAAACATCCACTCTTTTTGTGTGATATGCACAGAAGGTTCGCTTCAACAAACGTGCCCATTCTTTTTGATATGGTACGCCTCAAGCAGTTCGCGTTCAATTTTTTTATTTACCCCTGCCTAGAATACAGGTCTGTCGAAGTAAAGGTTCGCAACCGTTGCAATCCCTCACATGCAAGGCTAAGTTGCTGCCTGTGCCCAGTCGTGCACAGTAGGCATGCTCTTTGAGGCGTTCATTTATACACTGCCCAGTCTGGCCGATATAAACATGCCCGCAAGTCGTGGGAATGGATTTCACTACGCCGACGCTGCACTTCATCAAAACAGTTCGATGACTAGTGTTGCAAGCAGGATTGCGCTCGCCGTCTTAGATACGGGCTCAAAGGCCAGAAAGCTAGCATGGTGCTGAGAACACTAGGTTCACGCCAAACTTCCGCGATACTCGTTTTAGACCGTGAGACGTCCTGTGAAAATACGTTATCACCTCGATGTTTCTTGTCTCATCTAGTGGCCGGGCCTGTGGTTTTCTTATTTTTCTTGCCAATATTTCGCCGACCGACAACAAAAAAGACGACGGGAAACCAGACGCTTCCAGCCGATCCACCTGCTCTATCAGGGTTTGGTGCATGACGTGCTGACAACTTTTGCTCAGGGCATTCCTAAAACACAGATTTGCAATGCTCCTTTTCACCAACTTTGAGTGTGCGGATTCGAAGGGAAGCAGCGCCTTTGTAGACCTCGGGGCGTACTTCCGACATACGTGTCCGTTGTGTAAAAAAAGCATGGTTGATCCCTCCGTCATAGGAATCGGTATAACACGAAAGTGAAACGTGTCCTTAAAGAAGTAGTTAAATATTTACTCTACATTGATATAAGAGTGCTTGCACAATGTCTATTGGTGTTTCAGAGTTATAACCCCGTTTAACGTGGATTCACCCACGTTGACGCTTGGTGGTACATCTGTATCCCGACGACTAACGTCCATGATCAATGATTAAACCAACCCTTGCGGTCATAGGTGCTTCTGGTAGCTGTACGGTGAGAGCGGAATCAGTGAAAGCGGTGCGACACCCAGAAGAGCGTCACTGATTGTACGCCGAACTTGGGCTCAGGTCGCCTACTCGCGGCATAGAGTTATTGAACAACGCTGCCCGACCAGAGGGAAACGCAGCGCACGTTGTGTTTTCCCCGTTGTCCAGCTGCGATTTTTTTTTGCGGGGCGAGCTAGGAACGCGGACTCACTGCCACGCGGAGCACTCGCACGTCGCAGAGATATTTTTGCTATGGAAGGATGCTATGAGCGAAGACGATGTTAGAGGTAAGGTCGCCACCTGACAGTGTGTTATTGCATCGACAAAATTGCTCTTTTCCTATTCGAAACGCGCCGAATGGGACGGACGCGTAGAAACAACGCTTTGAAGGAACTAATCGTGCATTTCATGGTCATAATGCATTACTTTAATTTAGGAAGAGCACAGAGAAAAGGCTTGTTTTTAAAGCCTACAGAGTATGTGACCGTGGCGCAGTGGTTAGCGTGCCCGGCGTCACTTGTCGCGGACCTAGAGGTCGTAGGTTCGATACCCGCTGACGGAAGTTTTTTTCTTTGTCTTCTAATCATCTGTATTTTTTCTACGTCATTTCCGTGACGAAAATACGTCACTCAAATCTTGGTGGACCCCAGCATAAAACACTTTTGTGTTAAAATGATATCTCTAAATCTAGAAACCTAATGGTCTTGTCAGCTGGGACTTTTTTGGTGAATGCCAAATTCCTTGAACAGGCCCTAAAAACATCAAAAATTTCATCTGCCACA
>JALIZH010022775.1:0-48761 GCA_030522465.1 Rhipicephalus appendiculatus
ATGACATAGCATAAAATATATTAAAAGGCATCACAACAATAGAAGTATCGTATCTATTCGCATAGAATACTACATGTTGAAAACCAGGAAGCGGAGCCGAAGTAAAGAACGTCTTGTTTATTCGACGCTGGGTTCAAAACTAAAAGAAAAATGGAATGCGGGCGCGCGCTTAGGTCCACGCTCTCTTGTCACTTCTTCGTCTTCACCGCTCGTCCGAAATAATATTTAACAGCTCCCGGCCGAACAATTTGCGCGGGCTTGCTTCTTTCAAGACGATTGCTTGCTAGATATGGAGGCTTGTGCAGCTGATTCCAGGTGATACAACATTTGTATCGGTCTCTTCAACGTGGTGCCACCAGAAGTGCGCACATTGCATGACCGAACTTTGCCGTCCTTGCCCTGAAATAATTCCGTAATCTGTCCCATCTTCCACAATTGCCTCGGTGTATTTAATTCCTTTATCAGCACAATGTCTCCTTTTTTAACTGATTCTGTGCTTGTAGTTTCATTCACATGAGCTGAACGAAGTTCTTGGAGGTACTCTCGTCGCCACCTGTTCCAAAGATTGTTTAACACTTGTTCTCTGTGCTTCCATCTTCTTTGAAGTATGTCGCGCGACGACGACGTTTCTTCGGATGATGTGTTCATACAATCTGTAGGAAGCATAGTCAGTCGTTGGCCTATGAGGAAATGGCTTGGCGTAAGTGGAGTTGGTTCAGATGATTCTGTATACACAAATGTGATTGGTCGCGAATTTATCATTGCTTCAACTTGAATGAGGATGGTCGAAAGTTCTTCATAATTAAAGTAATGATTCCCCAGTGTTTTCTTCAATGTAGACTTCACAGATCTAATTAGTCGTTCCCAAAATCCTCCCCACCAGGGAGCCTGTTCGGTGATGAATTTCCAAACGATCCTGTGACTTGCGAAATACGATTGTACTTCTTGTGATTTCATTAACTCATGAAGTCGCTGAATCTCCCTTGAGGCCTTTCTGAAGGTCTTGGCATTGTCGGAGTATACAATCCTACAAATGCCTCGTCGTGCCACAAACCGTTTGAAGGCTAGTAGGAATTTGTCGTAAGTAAGACTGGTGACGAGCTCCAAATGAACAGCTCTGACGACTGCACATGTGAAGATCAGTATGTAGCTCTTTTCGTATTATCTCCCTTATCTTTCTGTAGAAGGGGTCCGGCAAAATCTACACCACTGACTTCGAAAGGTGGAGAGGGCTGGACACGGTCGGCTGTTAGAGGTGCGAAGGGCTCCGAGTATGGCTTACAGGAAAATCGTCGGCAGACTGTGCATTCGTGAATGATTTTCTTTACGACTTGCCTTGCTCTCAGTATCCAGAACCTTTCTCTCAGTTCCGTCATGAGTAAGCCGAGTCCAGCGTGTAAAAGCCGTTCATGTTCTTTCTTCACCAACAACTTCGTGAATGTGTCTGAAGCAGGAAGCAGAATAGGGTGTTTGGAACTTTCGCGGAGGTTGCTGAACTGAAGTCGACCTCCTAAACGAAGAAGCCCTTTTTCGTCGTGATATGGACTGAACCGCTGAAGTACAATGTTCATTCGTCGGACATCCGGTCCAAATACTTTATCTTGCGTTCGACGTATCCAGTAAATTTCAGCCTCATGCAATTCAGTTGCGTCTAGAGGTCCTTTCTTTCTGGCGTCTGGGTCTGGGTGTCGGCTATTCCTAGTAAAACGCTGTATCCAGGCAGTCGTACGCATCAGTCGGTTATAAGAGCTGTAGTCATCGATGTTTACAATCGTAGGTTCTGGTCGTACAGCTGTTTTCAAACACTTAGTTTCTTCTTCTGCTTCGACTGTATCCTCACTATAGCAAGGTTCGTCGAATGTCGTCTCAGTGTGGAGAAAGTTTGGTCCTTTCCACCAAAGCGAACTTTGTAGGAGTTGCTCCGCGGTGGCTCCTCTGGACAGCAAATCGGCTGGATTTTGATCACCTGGGCAATGTCTCCACATATCCACTTCCGTTATGGAGAGTATCTCCGCGACTCGGTTTGCCACGAACTGTTTCCAGCGCTTGGTTGAACTTCGTAGCCAATGAATCACGATCATAGAGTCTGTCCACATAACAGTTTCAAAGTCTGGTAGGTTTAGGGCACGTTTCACTGTTGCAATAAGTCGAGCTGCAACAAGCGCTCCCATAAGCTCTAGTCTTGGGACAGTCATATTTTGTAGAGGTGCTACTCTTGATTTGGCTATCAGCAGATGAACTTTTATCGCTCCATTGAAGTCTCGTATCTGAAGATAGAGCACGGCGCCGTACGCAGCAGGGCTTGCGTCGCTAAATGCATGTATGGCAACCCGAAAATTCTTGTCCAGAAGGAATTGGCCAAAATGTCTCGGAACTTCCAACTGTCTGACTATTGGGAGGCCTTTAGTCCATGCTGTCCACTCCAGTAGAATAGACTCGGGTAGGGGCGCATCCCAGGTGTATTTCTGTAGCCACAGCCTCTGAACTAATAACTTCACCACCAGAACGAACGGCGCCAAGAATCCGAAAGGATCGTATATGAGTGAGGCAAAGCTTAAAATCTGTCGCTTCGTAACCTTTGGCTCGCTTAACGATTCAAGCATCTTGTTTAGTGATGGCTTTAAAATGTCTTTGTCGGTATCCCACACAAGTCCAAGAATCTTTTTTCTCGTTTCCTAAATCAAACTTTATCTTCGAGTCTTGAAGGTCGTAATAGTTTCGCAAATGTTCATCATTTGTCGTCCACTTTGTTAGATGCATTCCCGCCTCTTGCAGAATACTGAAGCAGTCGCTGACAATTCGTTGTGCTTCCTGCATGCTTTGGGCTCCGATGACCAAATCATCGACGTAGAAATGGTCTTTCAGTAGTTTGGCAGTCGTAGGGTATTTGTCTTCTACTAGTCGGAAGTGGTGTCGCAGAGTTGCCGCAAGGAGAAAAGGGCTACTGGAGGCGCCGAAAGGAACCCTCGTCATGCGCAGTTCTTCAAGGTTAGAAGACCCTTCCTCAAACCAAAAGTAACGAAAGGCGTCTCGGTCTTGTTCGGCCAATGACACTTGAAGAAACGCTTTTTCTATGTCGGCGGAAATTCCAATCTTGAAGCTGCGAAACTTCAGCAGCAGGTCAAGTATCTTAGGGTTCAAGTTTGGCCCAGTCCACAAGACGTCGTTGAGAGAAGGAGAGCCTGGAGCGTGAGACGAGGCGTCGAATACCACCCGTACCTTTGTTGTAGTTCTGTCACGTCTTACTACCGCTCGATGTGGCATGTAGTAGGAGACATTCCCGCTCGTACTGCTCGTTGGGACCTTCTCAGCGAAGCCATTGTTGTAGTAGCTCCTTATAGCAGTGTCATATTCCTTGTGAAACTCTGGCTCCCGACATAGCTTTCTCTGTAGAGACTCAAGCCTCTTCAAAGCGACATCCCGATTGTCTTTAAGCTCGGCATAATTGTTGCGCCAAGGAAGTTCAACCTCGTAGCGTCCATTGTATTTAACAGTTGATTCTACGAAGTTCTGCAGGACGTATTCGTCATCTTTCGAATGTTTCTCTTCGTGAGCCAGTCCCAGATGCTCCACTTCCCAGAAAGCTCTCAATTGCTCAGAGACGTTGGTTTCCATTAGGCATATGTTGTAGGTCCTTACAGTGTCTGGCTGGTTGAGCTTCGGCCAACTTCTGGTATCGCCCATGAGTGTCCATCCCATGATTGTTTCGATGGCGGTTAAGGAGTCGTCCAGTCGCTGAATTTTTCCGATGACGAGTTGCCAGTAATAGTCAGCACCTATAAGCACGCATATTCCAGGCTCAGGTGAGATCTGGAATACGGTGACATCAGCCAAACGTAGGTTCCGGTCTTTTACCCTTTCAAGCACATTTGTCTCTGTCAATGCTGACAAGTTACTGCATACTTCTGGGACTTCTATAGCCTCGATTTCAATCGAGTTTGAATCGTACTGGCTATGCAGCGTAACGCGTACTCTTCGATAATATTTCCGAGGTGCGGAAACATTTCCGAATCCAGAGATAGTTAGCTGCTCTTCGGATAACACGGTGGCTTTCAGCTTTCTAGACAACTCTTCTGTGATGAAGCTGCGTTGACTGCCACCATCAACTAACATTCTTACAAGGCGTTTCTTTCCAGTGCCCTGAGCCCAAACTTTCGCGGTCTGCAGAAGTACTGTGCTCTTTAGCGAGTCTACAGACGAGCTCGAAACAGTGGTCTGCGTTTCGTTATTCTTCTGTTTCCATTTTGGGTCGCACATCGAGGTGATGTGTCGTCCCTTGCAATTCGCGCAGCTCAATCTCTTCCAACTTCTGCATTCTTTCGCTCTGTGAAATGGTCTAGCGCATCGGAAGCAACATCCCAGCTTGCGCAGCTTCTCTTTTTTCTCATGTATTGTCAGTTCAGCTGGGCATGTATCTACCGAGTGATCTTTGCCATCACAGAGCATACAACTCTCTGGAGAGAGTTTCACGGTTAACATAGACGCGGAACCTCGGTTATCTTCATTAGATTTTTGTTTGCCGGTTGAGGCTCGTTCTCTGTGATCAACCGTCATCAGCAAAGCCTGTTCCCTGCTTCTCACTTCAAGGCTCAAGAAATCTAGAAGACTAGACAATTCATCTAGTTGTCCACTAGTACTGCTTCTATTTGTCGAAACCAAGGTGCGCTGAGTATAACGGAGTACCATTTCTTGCGGGAGGTTCTGTATTACTGCTGTTTTCAGTAACACTCCATACTCTTTCTCTTCGACACCAAGGCTACGGAGGGATCTCACGCGAGTTTGCACCTCTTCATACAGCCTTTGAAGCCCTTCGAAATCTTCGCAGGAGCGGACTTTACGTAGGTTTAGAAGCCGGCGCATGTGGTCGTTAACAATCAGCGACTTATGGCCAAATCTTTCTTTGAGAAGATCTATAGCTGTGCTATAACTTTCGTTGGTCGTGGCCAGGCCACTAATGACACCTTCCGCTTTACCCGACAGGTAGCTCCGAAGATATTTCAATTTGTCTACGTCGGCGAGGTGTCGGTTTTGGTGAATGGTCGACTCAAATTGATCCCAGAATTCAGGCCATTTAATGGGGTCACCATGAAACTTCGGTACATCGAGCTTAGGTAGTTTAATCTGGGCACGAGCTTGCTGAGAGTCATCAGGAGATGCATGCGTAGTTACGGCTTGAGGTACGGATAAAATACGTTCAGCGCGGGACTTCGCGAGGACGATAGAATCTTGGTATTGCCCGACGCTTTGCATCTCATCCTCAAGGTTATCGTCAGCGACATGCTCTTCTATCTGGCTGTCAAGGTCCGTTAACATCGTTTCCTTAATCTTCAATAGGTTAAGATGGTCAGTGAGCTCACCAGTTGGCGTTGGCTCCGTCTGCATAAGAGTCGTCATCTCGTTGATGATCCTGGTGACTGCAGCTCGAACAGTAGTGCGTTTCCGTCGTAGCCTTTCCATGTCGTCACGTCGGGAATCGCAGGGCTCGTGTTGACGTGGATCGCTCGTTTCTCTCCCAACGTCGTCGCGTTGATCGCGTCGATAGGCCGTCCTCTTCACAGAGCTCGCTTCATCGTTCGGGGTCTTCAACTGTTCGTTTCATCCTGGTCACGGCACCTTGATGTTGAAAACCAGGAAGCGGAGCCGAAGTAAAGAACGTCTTGTTTATTCGACGCTGGGTTCAAAACTAAAAGAAAAAATGGAATGCGGGCGCGCGCTTAGGTCCACGCTCTCTTGTCACTTCCTCGTCTTCACCGCTCGTCCGAAATAATATTTAACATAACTTAAGAATATTTAAAATGCTGGCGAATGGTTGCTAAATATTGGCTAAGTTTGACTAAATGTGTGCTACTGTTGACTACTGCATGCACATATTGGATAATGGTGGGTAATATTGGCTAGCGCTGGCTAATATTGCTTAACTGTCGGCTCGTACTGGCTAGCCCTTGATGTTTTTTTAGCTACTCGCTAACACTGGATAACGATGGATAACTGTCGGTTAGTTCTGGCTGGTGCTTGGTAATGTGGGCTTGATTGTTTAAAGGGCATGAGTCTTTGCAGATTAGTTTGAAAATTCGGATGTGCAGCAGTAATAATAAAAGCTATGGCTAAAAAATTGCAAAGAATTTCAAATACAGTCACACGTCTCACTGCAGCTCAAAATTGGTTTTAAATTGTGTTTAGCAGCTTTATATTTTTCTGCAGTCATTTGTTTTTTTAGATATGTACTATTTGTTAAGACATTCTACCTGCAGAGCATTGTAATTTCGTATAAAGGTAGCAGCCAACGCTTTTACAGAAGTGGAACGAAAATTGTGAGCTTAGGACAAAAACTAGATTTGTTATGTTTTTTTACGTTTCTCGATGCATGAAAATTGGTTATGAATGGTTTTTTTTACTAAAAAATACGAATGCACCTAGGCTAATGATTTTATTCTTATTTATGACACTGCTACCAATTAACACATCTGAAATTATTCGCTAGATTACCCCTTATAGTTCCCGGAAAAAATGTGCACAAACAACCAAAAATGTTGTTTTGAGAAAAACGCAGAGATCACGTAAGGGTAAACCTACATTTTCTGTCAACCTGTGGAAGACAACAGCCCAAAATTTATTTTCAACACTGCGAGTGCCGAGGTGCGACAATTTTTTTCTCTACCAGATGATTGCAAAATCTCAAAATCAAAATTTTTAATCACATGAAGTCCCGCCCCAAATAAAAGGTCGGCTTATGTTGCCTAGTGCTGGGAGCGCTCTTATATTGTAACAAATATTACGCATGCACTACAACAACTCTACCCAATATACACTAGCGTTGCTTGCCGCTGCAGGAATGCAACAATAATTCTTGGAGATTTACGTCCCAAAACCACGATATGATTATGACGCCGCAGAAATGTGCCAATGAATGCTAGTTATGATATATGTGTCAGCGAAGCATAGCGCGCATCTCTCCTTGATCAAAATGACGCTTCCATTCGAACGTGAATCCCGATGTTATGATCAAACTGCAAAATACCTTATGGCTAACACAAACATCATACATGGTGTCGTAAACAATGATTGACATGAGCTTTCATTTACCTCCCTTTAGGCACGACCACAATGAACATTAGCCTTTTGTTAGCCAATACTAGCTAATATGAACAAGTGCTTTCAACCACTGGTAGTATACGAGTAAATAAAGTAGGCGATAACAGCTGTTACAGAACAGCGCGGTGCACTATCTCCAGCATCGGTCCTCTTGTAAGGCGTAACGATTTATCTTACAGATGGATGGGCAATTTTCTTCGAGAAGCAGAAGAACACCTAGGCATTAAAAGACTCTACAGTCCGCCCTCACCGCCGTTGATTCTCAAGTATTGCTACATGCGAACAGGCAACGCAAGTGCATCTAAAAAGAAGTCTACGTGTGCAAAACCGAGCGCTCATGACAGTACGATCTATTGAATTTGAATGATTGTCCAACGCAAGAAACACGAAAGTAACTAAAGGGAATAATTGATGACATTGGAAAGGTTTCTTCGACCACCAAGGAACTAAACGCCAACAGTCATCTGCACATCTTGGTTTCATTTTCTACATGGTTCTCGCACCCTTTGGCTCAAGGTGAACCTCGTTTCTAAATGTTAAGAGCTTCCACTGAAGTAATAGATGAAAGATACATTATAGTTTGTGATTTAACGTATGTACACCTGAATACCTGGAATGATCAAGATTGACATATGCGGCCTTTTACATTTCTTTTTCAGTTGCGCGACAAAATAAAGAAGGTACATTATACGGTTCGAAATAGTAACACCCATCCGCTATCTAAGTACGGGGGTAATGTACCACAATATTCTCATTTAGACGAAAGAGCACAAGCTGCAACCGACTTTACAATGTCGGCTGTGAAATTTTCAATCTTTCTAATGCTCGCCTTTACAGTTATGATTATGTAAGTAGTGCTGCGATTTCTTCTTTTACCTTTACCCTCAGCGCCACTCATCTCCAATAACATTTATGTCTTTGTGGCGCTTTTACATTCCGGTTTCGCTGAATTCATTTCTTCTGTTTGCAGTATGCTACGTACTTTTGCTCATCAGGCTATTGGACTTATTGTCATTATCAGTGCAATTGTGGAAAGCGTACTCCAATGTCATCTATATTAGAGACTGGCTTGCCGTCAACATAAAGCATCTTATAGAGCACCATCTAGTTAGACCACTCCATAGACTGTGTGTAGGTGCATTCTTTTATACATGCGAGCTACATGACAATTTGATGCAGAAATGTTTCAAAAGCCGGATGAGTTCATTATTCCAGAGGATTTACTCCAACTTAACACAACAAAAAAATATGACAAAGTTGCATACCCGTTTCGCCACCACCTATGCGGGTGGCATGCTCAGTATACACTGGCACCAAATGAGCATAGGTCGCACAGTCCACGGCTAGTTGACTGTGTGACCTCCACTCTTTTGGTGCCTGAGGAGTGTATACTGAGGATGCCACCCGCATAGGTAATGGCGAAACGTGTATGTAATTTTGCTATATTTTTGTTATGTTAAGTCGGAGTAAATTATCTATAGAATCATGACAATTGGAGAAGGAGAAATGCACCATGGTATCGCCACGTTTCGCTACAAACCTAAACAGATTATCATGAGACGATTTACTGAGAATAAGCATTTAATTGGCAACTCCCTACAAGATCTAATGTGCATGGGCGAGGCAAGTGCTTGCAAAGAGGCATATAACGGCAGTCTTTCACTTTCAAAAGGTGATATGTTGTATTAAACCTGTATTCTTTAGCGCTCACATTGGTAACACCGCTTAAGTATATAATAGCAAACTGGATGTGCGGCTAGTTGCTTTGCGAACTTTCACTTCTCCAGATTCTTTCCTTCTACCACTGTGTACTTTGACACTTATTTTTATATCAGGATGGTCGTCACTACTGATAGATTATTTTGCAATGCTTGCTGACTTAAGCATTACACCGGAAGCAAGAATGGCAGCTACGCGTTAAGATGCTCTTCTAGCACGTTGCACATCCTTCATTTGAAAGAAAAATATAATCAGCGAAAAAAGATAATGCTATACACCGACAAACTGGCCATACAACAATACTACCTAAATGCAGGATATTTTTTTTTATATTTATAAAAAATACAGCTATGAGAAGTTGAGTTCACAGTTTTATTATTTTGACCCGCCAATATTTTGACGAGCCCGTTCACAAACCGAAGATATCTCTCAGCAGAACACGGATTCTGCCTCTGCGCGAACAAGCAGTAGAAGCGCTTTATTACTGTTGTAATCTGCACCTATATCAACATTTGTGGCAAATAAAAATGATAAAAGCAATGTTCTAAATGTAAACTTGATCGGTTAACCATCGACACGTGGAGTTCTTTAACGTGTACCTAAATTTAAGCGCACGGATCTCGAGCATTTTCGCCTCCATCGAAAATGCGGCCGCCGTCAGTCACGCTTCACATCCAGTTCCGAAATAAAGTGACTACAGACATTGAATAACATGTTACGCTTTTCTTCAACAAATAAAATATTCAATAGCCCACCATGTCGAATCATCGTGTAGCAGCCATAAAAGTTCCTCAACAATTCCAGCTACAAAACTCCATTCCGAAATCAGGCATGTTCACAAATTTGTGGATTTGAGCGAACTGACATGCCACCTGGAGCGAAACAATCGAAAAGACAACGTGCAGATGCACTCGTCGCTCACAATGCACTAGCTGGAGCAGTGAATATGACGATTTGTAGTTCACTAAAAGGCCGACGATTGCAGTCCAAGTGGTATCGTGTACGAAACGAAAACCGTAAACACACTGTTTGCTTTACCAAGGATGAGGTCCAAGGAAACGCTGTACACAAGAAAATGCCATTCACTTACTTGACTTTCTGCCTAAAGATCGTACAACAATGAGCGGGCGCCCGCGATTTTGAGCAGTGCTATGTTCGAATTCCGATATATGAAGTCGGTGTGGAGTTCCACAAATCGCACAGCTGAAGAGCTCTGGCCTCCAAGGCCGTCATCCGCATTACTGACGAATACGAAGACGGTCATGAAAATGAGGATGGCACCGCAAAAGCTTCACAAAAAAATTCTGCTGCCGGTATAACACCTCCCTGTACTCCTTAATACACGCGACATCCACTATATATACGCAGCGACATCTATATTTCCATAACGATTGGGAAGTTCTGTTGACTGTCCAATTTCGGCCATGGTGGGGTCAACAGAGTGTGAATGCGAAACAATGCATGTTGTGCAATATTGATACCATGTCTTCCGTTTCACTGCAGGAATGCCTCAAGTAGTGGCGGCGCCAGTGGGCGATTCGGACAGTGTGCGAACGTTGTAAGTGGACAACGCACATGCGTCGCATTCGTTTCAAGATGTAGAATTCTGCGTATAAATTGATTCAGCTAGTGTTTTATATGTGATGTATTGTTATTTCCCTGTTGCCGCCAGATTAATTTGATGTTGGTGTCCTCCTAGCACAAACATTAGGCTCCTTCGGTTGCACATAATCGAGTGCACTAGCGTTCAAAACAAGCATTCTAATATCACGAAGGTGGCTGTATCGTTCTAACCATGCCGACGGATATGTTTTGGTGTGGGGTAAGTTCATCTGTCCGCCGCACAAAACTCGGCTGGTATGCGCCACAAAAAACGAGTATGTACCCAGCAGCTCCTAGCATAGCATAGTCAAGCATAGTACAGTATTGGAAAGGCAGCGGCAAAGAAAAGTGAGGGTGAGGAGGAATGATGTTAGTGTGATGAAGAAGGAAAAGAGGAGGCGAGACGGTAAAATGACATAGTCTTGTATAGTATATTTGATGGAGCAGCGCACAAAATGACACAATTAGGCACACATAAAATCACAGAAACACAAGCGCTGTGTTTGCGTTTGTGTTTGTTCTTGCATAATTTATATGTGCATGCTTATGCCCTTTTGTACGCTGCTTCATCAAATATCCTAGCTCACCAAAAAGTCTATCAGTCCAAATTGTATAGTATAGTTTATGCGCCACAGTGCGCGCCAAGCCGGCAGGAGAGATGGTACAGCGAGGTGATGGGAGAGAGGTGAGGTGAGGATGAGGGAAAGGAGAAAGGTATAGGGTAAAGCATTCACATGTATAGTATAGCATATAAGGCGGTGGGAAAGGGAAGTAATGGTGAGGAGGAGTGAAATGGGCGTAAGGAGGAGTGAAAGGGAGAAGGGGAGAGGGTAGAACATAGCATAGCCATATATAGTATAGTATAGCAAGGGGGGTGGTGAACGGTGAGAGTGAGGATGAGGGAAAAAAAGGAGGGAGGGTATATCTTGCAAACCTGAACATCTACAATTTCGTTTTGCAAAAGGGCTCTTTCACTTGCTCAGTTTTCATGAAGCTATAAATCATTATAGAGGTCGTGCAATAAAACAAATGTGGGAAAAGCCGTACAAAATGCTTAATTAATGAATGTTATCGAATGCATTGCAGTTATATAGATAGAGAGAGAGAGCAATTCGAATAATACTACGGAAAGCAGACATGGATTCAAAAAGGTAAAAAAATCATGTAAACTAAGTGTACCTAGCCACAGGCGGTGATATGTTTTCAAATATTAATTATTATATCGAAACTCATGAAACCTCGTAGGTTTTATATCATGAAAGCCTCGATGCAATGCGAAGTTGAATGTGTTGTACATAGAAAAGACCAAAATGGAACATTTTTAGAAAATTCACGTAGTAACGAGAACAGGCGTTGTAGTATTTCTTAACGTAACTATCGCAGCCCTGAGTAATTGTAAACGGAATAGTGTGGTTCATTTGCAGTAGTCAATATGAAAGATATGTATAGCAACAAAAGAAAACCACAACACACAAGAATCTATCTGGAAAACATGCATTTTCTCTCCCCCTTTTCTAGTCTTGCGGGCCAACAAGCGACCATCCAAGGTGTGGCAGTGAATGCGATTGTATTTTCAAAAACGTCAGTGGCCAAGTTGAACACTTTTGCGAACTTGTAATACAAGTTAACTAAAACCCATCACAACAGACCTCTCTGTAAAAAAACCACGATAATAAAAATTGCTACCATTACTCAGAAAAAACTCCAAGTGAATCCTTCTTTAAAAGCAGCGATCGTTAGGAGGTCAAGCACCTACCTTGAACGGGAAGTACTTGTTTCGTGTTTGCTTGTGTCGAATGAACTTGATTGCTTGCTTCTTTTATGGCGAAAGTCCCAGTTCTTCATGTTTCAAAGTCTTGTGAGGTACAGAAAATATCAGGTGAGTATGCGAGCTGAGCGTCCACTTCGTGTCTACTTCTGCTTAAGAAAAAGCTCTGCAGTACTTCCCGTATCGGAATATCGGGGCAAGCAAACGCGATGTGGGCGAGGCTGACTAATGAATGAATGAATGAATTTATTTATTCATTTATTTATTCATTTATTTATTCATTTATTCATTCATTCATTTATTCATTCATTTATTCATTCATTCATTCATTCATTCATTCATTCCTTTCTTTCTTTCTTTCTTTCTTTCTCAAGTAAGAGTGACCCCGGAACGATGTTTTCGGGCAAGGTCGGCGTGGCGTCTTTCATGTTCTTACCATCGTTGATCAGTCTAGAACGCCCCAGCGACAGGACTATCACACGATCACGGAAACGTGTGTTAGAAATACAGTTTTCTCAATTCTGCATTTTCCTTAGCCAACCAAAACGAAATATTATAATAAATTGCCCATAACAAGTGAAATGCTTCCGTATTGCTTTCTGCGCCTTCGGTAAAACGCAGTTATATGCTTAAGATGAGTTGTGAGTAAGCACTCGTTGCGTTGCAAATTTTAAACAGCATCCTCGTCCATTTAGGGCTGTAAGTTGTCCAAAAAATGAACTATCACCAACTAGCCCAGATTTACGTTGTGCTATTTCCCGAATGTCGGCTTCTCTCCTGTAACTCCGTGTTTTTCTGGCATTCTCACAACTTCCTCCGTAAGGCTACTAAACGGCTTTTTGCAAGGAATGAAATTTGCTGAAAAGGAACTTGAAATTGTGACTTTATGGTACAGTCACGCAGCTTCGAAGTGCGACATGCTCTACATCTTTCGCACAGGCATACATTATGTAGCACAGTATTTCATCTCTCTCTGTAAATCCATTCCCGGCATTGCAGACAATAATGCAATAATCTTTTCAAGCGTCACGGCTATCGTATGCATGTTTGGCCTCACCCTGTTAATGTCTTAGGAAAGGACACTTACACTCGAGATTAGATCATTGCCTTCGGTGCCGCTGTTTTCATGTCACTCTATGGGCAGTTCCAACGTGAGAGGTAACATAACAGAACGTTAAACAGGCTTAGCCCGAAGAAGCGTTGTTGCAAAAGTACTTCTTCAACTAATGCATTCCAGTTGCTGACAGTCAAAATAAAGATAAGTTTTAGTTACTTCGAATTGCGCACCGAAATCTCGGCGCCATTCCTCCGTATCATCGCGCCACTTCACCCCCTTTTTTCGCATTTATATTGCTGTAGCTCCATTACAGCGTTAACGTTGCCAATGTCCACTTTTTAAGGCAAATTGAAGCCTTAGGGTAAGGCGGGGCAAAATGAGACACGGGGCAAAACGCGACATTTTGGCTTTGCCGACCTCTATAACTAACACAGAAAGCACTTTTCCTTGTTTCTATATTTCAGCGAGAGGTGCTGGTAGTTGTCCACCTTTTTATGTGTAAAACTTGATGATTGCTCACAGCGTTCGCGTGGGAAAAATTACGCGGCTGGTGTCAGTGTGTTCGTGACCCGTCAAAAAGGGGCGAAATTCTTCTCGGCCAAATTTTCGGATCCGTGCATGAAGCTACTCTGGCGTCAGTACAAGAACGTAAGTATTTATATTGTTACTATATACTACTAGCTACATACCACCAACATTTCAGTTCACTTGGTGCACGGGGCCAAAGCGGAATTTTTTTTTAATTTGGGCATGTGAGGGGGGGCAAAACGCGACAAAAAGGCATTGAATTGCCTTAGAGAGTGTCTCATTAAGTGAACCATTTACGTACACTCAATATATATTATATTTTATTGTTTGGGAAGGTTCGGACGCACAAGAGAATATCATATAAAGCTTCCTGGGAGGAAAACGACGTGAAAAAGCACTGACCGCTGTTCAGGACACCCACTCCATTCGTGCTGCATCGAGATTTTCCGCGTTTCCAAGGATGCTCTCAAGAGCCGAACGCAAATTTGGAAGAATCTCCAAGTCAAGCCGTTCACAAACACGTCTCGCCATCGAGTTTTCCTTCAATACCAAATTTGTGCTAGAAAATTCGAATTTAGCACAGTTTTAAATTCATCGCCTCACGAAGCCTGGCTGACGAAGCTGAAAGCCACGAAACGCCCGTGCAGTTCTGCACCAAAACGGCAAAAGGAGGCGAAGAAGATGCGTCAGATTTTATCTAGCGTCCAATCGTTGAATAATCCATTGAAGTGCAAGCTTTCAACAAAATACAATAATAGCACAAAGAAAGACTGGTGGTGTTTGATCTGCAAGGAGTTTTGGAGCAAAACAGCACCGGATTCTGTCTGGATTCAATGCGTGGAGTGCAAGGACTGGGGTCATGAAGGCTGCGTGAGGGCCCACGGAGTTTAATTTCAAGTGATTCTACTGCAAAAACTGAAGGGTTAAATTTTTTTTTCACACTGTCTCGTTTTGCCCCGCAGGTTGGGGCAAAATGAGACATCTGGTGCATTTTTTATTTCTTTTTAAAATAAACTTTTTAACAGTGGCACCATGGTCATATTTATGTAGCACATACCTTGTACCAAAAGAAAAGTTTCTGCATTGTCGTTTAAGGGTAAAAAGTGAAATAAAAATAAATATTCACTATTTTCAAATTTTTGTCTCATTTTGCCCCACCTTACCCTACATCTGTCAGGCTTGTAAAGCTCGTCTCAAACTAAGGTCCATCGACCGTGACGCAGAGCTGCCTGAGTTATACGCAGCCAGACAAAGCCTGCCCTACGACTGCTTTCCGACACGTGGATCACGACGTCAGCAGCCCGAAAAAAAAAATGCCCCCACCTCCCCGAAGGGAATCGTGAGGAAATGCGAATGCATTTCGCGCGCGCTTCACTCCATTTATATATGGTGGTTGTTTGTTGTGGTTCGAAGAAGGAAAAGGCGCCTAATTTCTGCAGCCCGGTCGGGAGCACGGCGCAGCGCCTTTTTTTTTGCTGTTTTTTTTTCTTCTTTTTTATTTATTTTTTATTTTTTGTTCTTTTTGCCTTTTTTTTTATTTTTTTTATTTTTTTTTTTCATATATAGCTCCGCCGAGCTCCCGCGATGCGAGCGCCCTCACGCACTTGAAATGCATTCGCATTTAAAACTGGGTATGCGTAAAGCACGCAGCGATGGAGCGGTGTTTCCTACTGGAACATGCCAATCGCTGCTAATGTGCAATGAGAGACAGAAGACTCCGACTGGACACAGAGACTCGCAGTCCGCTTTTAGTTAACGCGCACGCTGCGAATTTTTATTGTTCAACAACGCACAGGAGAAATCTCCCACCGGCACCACCTTGGAGGTCGAGATCCATTGCCATATATACGGGGTGGCCAGTGAACGGTTGTGCAGCGCGAGCAGTCGGTTTTTTCAACCAAGAAACTCGCTAGCAGACGCTGCCTGTGTCGGCGTCGCGAGGCGAGAGAGGGGGGGAGCGTAGGAGAGGAGAGAGGGGGGGGGACGCGCATGCGCAGTGGGAGTGTGGACGCTGCGGGCAGAGATGCCTAGAGAAAAGAGGGGGGGAGCGTAGGAGAGGAGAGAGAGGTGGGACGCGCATGCGTAGTGAGGGTGTGGTTGCCGCGGGGAGGGGTGCCTAGAGGAGAGAGGGGGGGGAGTGTAAGAGGGGAGAGAGGAGGGAGGCGCATGCGCAGTGAGGGTGTGGTTGCCGCGGGGAGGGATGCCTAGAGGAGAGAGAGAGAGGGAAAGAGGAGGTTTTTTATTTTTATTTTTTAAAGGGTTTGCGCATGCGCAGTAAGGGTGGTCACGCCGCCCACCACCACCACCGGATTAAGCTTCGCCATAAGATGCTTCACATCTAACACCTGCCGGCGCTTACCTCCTCCACCTATCCTCCTCCTCCTCCTCCGCGGACAACGCTGGACAACGCTGGACAACGCCGGACAACGCCGGACAACGCCGGACAACGCCGGATGTCTGACATAGCCCGACTATGAAATGCATTCGCATTTAATAACTGCAGAAGGTGCATTCTCACTTCGACTGTTTATTATATGGACGCGTGTCGTCTCAAATCTATTTTTGGGACCATTACGCATGCGTCGTGTCCGACGCAGTATGGCTAACATCGGAAGCCAAGCCGGGGGGTTCCTCGCGCTTTCTTCGCTTTTCTTTTTCTGCGGCGCGACACCACCGACAACGCTTATAATGGCCAGAACAGTTACTGTAGCCGCAACAATAAACTAGCGCAGAACACCTAACATGTCCCTCTTGGGCTGCCTCGTGTCTGATTTGTAGCGGCTAGCTCACGTTTACGAGTGCTTTTCCTGACTGCATCACCCCTGAAAAGCCACTCACACACAGAACACTGCCAATGCATGAATGTCATCACTTCACTGAGCATAGAAACGTGCTTACATCAATGAAACAAAGACTAATAACATGGTCTCGAAATGTGGCAACCGCAGCAACCTCTTCACTCTTCCCGGCATACACTCCAAGCTGCGCAACAGCGTGGAAAGATGGCTTCACTCTAAATCATTTATGCTGACGCATTACTGGATGATGCTACTCTGCCTCATACCTAGCGCGCACGTCATTTGTCTTGGCCTGCTTTGTGGGGTGGCTGTCAAACGATTTTTTTTGGGGAACTCGGCGGCTCGGCGGCACGTTTCTCGTGTATTGGAGAGCGCCTAAGGATTACGCTTACTCGGAGCTGTCTGGCAGGAGACGCTTCTATTTAAGCTTTGAAATCAATCTTTGGTCCTACTTTATGCTTTTCCAAACTTCTCCCACCTGCTTTTCTTTTTTGTTAATTTAAATTAAATTCACCGCTCCATTGCTTTCTTCCAGTTTATTATTACACTCCATTAATAATTTCTTCCTGTTGATTTTTATTTCTTTTAAATAGACCAAATTTAAACTTTTATTAAATAATTTTACAAAACTATCCGGTTCTTGGCCAATCCCCCCAGCGTGGGTGTGCGCCACAGATTCAAGGACCTACTCTACTCTATTCATGGCCGTGCTTATCAGAGAAACAAATAAAGACGAGACATTTTTTTTTATCTCTAAAACAAAGAAAGATCGCTGAACTAAATTTCGATGGGATATGTTGCAAGTCTCAGAAAAATATTTTCTCGCTCTAGACAATAGATCTTAGCCCTGCTCTTTGCTTTAATAATAATAATGTCTGGCGTTTTACGTCCCATAACCACGAAATGATTGAGAGACGCCGTAGTGGAGGGCTCCGGAAATGTTGACCATCTGGTGTTCTTTAACGTGAACTGACATCGCACCACAGTACTCGGGCCTCTACCATTTCGCCTCCATCGAAATGCGACCGCCGCGGCCGGGATCGAACCCGCGACCTTCGGGTCAGCAGCCAAGCACTATAGCCACTCTTCCACGGAGACGAACTGCTCTTCGCTTTCAGTCGATGGGTCTTCGGGCAATTGCTGTGCTCCAGCGTTAGGCCATGCACACGCGATCTATACCTTCGTTCACTAGATTCGAAACACGACAGGTAGCCTATAGCTGTAGGTTACATATGACGTATATGTTAAATGTTCACGAATACAATAAAGGTGTTTTGTTTTGTTCATTTTCACCACTCCTAGAGGTACCATTTACAGTGTCATGCTATTTTAAAAGCTACGTGCCCCCAAATGTCTTTTTAAATACCATAAAATAGCCTGTGAACCTATTGCAACTCATCAGTCGAAGTGCCTATGCTATGGATCGAAAGTTAAGTGGCCAATGTGTCCTCCTTTATTCTTGGTCTAGCATTTTAGACATGCGCCATTGGGGAATGTTGCAGTTGGGACTACGCTAAAGATTTATCAATAGGTGTTTGTCGCACACTATACAGTTTCGAAACGTGATAAGAAACTTAAAGGCTTTCATGATGGCATAATTAATTTAGACTTCAATTGATTAGCGGATGTTTCATACACACAAAGCGTCTTTGTGGCGTCAAAGCAACTTATAGCAGCAGAAAATATGTATGCTATAACACAGCGGCAAATAATACTGTGGTATCAACTGTATCAGTTCTACAGAGAGCAACAAAAGAAGGCAGCTTAAGAGTGGCATAAAACCCGTAAGGACGGCACTCTATCCAGCGACCTGCGGGGTCAGCACTCGAGCACCACAACCACTACCACCATGGCGGGGCAAAATCTGACCTAGCTTGTCTTCAGCCGAAGAAACCATACCGTATACCCGTACTTAGCCTACTACTCACCTTTCTTAACCGATGCGATACCCTATCGGTTAAAAGAGACGTATATGCTCGTGACTCTTTGCATGAGTGTATGTGTGTGTTTTTCAATAAAACTGATACGGTAGTTTGCGCTGTGTACGTGAGTTTCTTTCTGCGCCACTGCTTCTTGCTCTGACTTCTACGATAAATTTTACGCGTTCACATACAGTAGGGGCCGCTAAGATGACGGGCCTGTTTTAGGTAGCTTCTCCAGCAAGGGCGCGTAAAGAGACGTGCGCTCGAAACGAGGCTCAATGCCCTTGATCAACATACTGGAGCGCAGAAAACTCTTCCCGACGTTGCATAGCTTGAGATTAACGCCGAGAACGGCCATCACATGCGACGCGTTTGATGCCGCTGTATAGGTCATGGCCATGGTGCTACTTGCGCCGCAGATTTAACCGCTTCTTTACGCTCTGCTAGTTGATAGAATGCGTCCAACAACCATGTTCTGTGCGTAGGTCACTTGGCGGGTGATACAGTAAAATAAAACACTCCTAGCATGCGCGATGTGCTTCAATGCCGATGAGGCAGTGCAACAGTGTAACAGTGTAAGGCAGTGTAACCGATGAGGCATTGCAACAGCGACCCGTTTGGTGTGCGGCGTGGCCTTTTCACGACGCACAATGCCATTTGTTTTTTTCGCTCGCCTGGTATAGTGGTGAGTATCGCGTGTGTTGCATCGGTTGTTAGCAATTCCGAAGACAGCAGTAAATGCATTTACAGGTAAGTAATGTTCTGTCTGGACTAATTTATTACCTTCATTGTATGTTAGAGTCATGTGTTCACCTGAAACCCTGTTTCTTTGTTTTTTTTAATTGTGATATGGACACTCTAGGCGGGTTTTTGCCGTGACCGTCATGCCCCGTATATTTATATGTATGTACACCCCTGCAATTTTTTAACAACACCAAGCTTGCGCTGAGCGTGGGATATGGTAGCTTTTAACATTCTCTTAAAGTAACGAGACCTGCCGACAATGCGCAAGCGCACAAAATACTCTAAACTGCGACCACCGTCTGACACGGCGTTTCTTTCAACAGATATTTAAATAATATTTAGGTGAACAGCGCCGTACAACGTAGCAGATTGGATAAATTATCAGTATTATGCGCATGCGTGATTTGCGTGGCCAAGTGCAAGTGTCTCGGCTGTCCTAGGCAGATTCAATTTCTGTTCAGTTATCCGCTGTTTCTTATTTGTTTATTTTTTGGGAACCCCTTTCAGAGATAATTGCTTGAAGCCATGATGAGCCTCGAGATGTCGACAGACACCCACGGATACATAGGCGCTCATTTACTTTTTTTTATCGTTGGCCTTTTGTCTTGTGCAATTTATTTAGTTATGCTTATTTTCACGAAGAAAAGAATATCGATGTATCAGAGTGCCCTAGTCGATCTTGAAAATATAACAGTTTACTTTTTGTACTGTATTCTGGTCACTGAGGCTGCGAAGAAATATTGATGAAGGCACACTTTTGTCGTAGCAAATAGCACCTTATTCTGCTGTTTATTGAAGAAAGAAAGGTAGAGAATGCTTCCCTCTGTGCTCTGTATGAGCACTCAATATGATGAAAAACCTGCGGCAAATGCTACAACCTGCGTAAGACGGCGTGACAGAGAGCCGTAGAGTGCCGGAACAATGTCAACGTCTGCTTTCAGGGCCTCCCATTGTTCTTCAGTGGCGCGCCACAATTCATCAGAACTTGCCCAGTGGAGCTGCTTCTTTGATATATTGGATTTCATGATCCCCCAAATATTTTCAATGATATTAATATCTGCTTCTAATGGTGGCCAATCTAGCGTCATGACGCCAAGTTCTTCAGGTGAGCTCCACGGCACGCGACGTATGAATGGGCGAAAAGTCATGTTGAAGCCAGTACTAGCCGGCTGAAAAAGAACCATCAGGCACAAAGGGAAGGAAACTTGATTGACTATGTCTTTGTATGCTTCACTGCACATTCATCCTTCAATCCTTCGCAAAGATCCAAGACCTGTTTACCATTCCCCAAACATTCTGGCTCTTGCGCCCACTGGCCCTCACTTACGGAACGTAAAAGGGGTCGTACCCGGAAAGCATCAGGGCAATTACTTTGATAAAGGATGGTAGTATTTCTCGATGCTTGTGTCTATGCATCTCATTTAAAAGACATATCACTATAAACATATAGCGAGAGGGATAAAAAAAAACTACGCAAATTACATGTGATAAAGACTTATTGTAACGCGCACCTCATGACGTCCGGTCGGTAGACCTTTTGCTTTTGGCTCCACTGGGTGCAAAACGTGGACTCGTCCGTGAAAAGCACATTTTTCCTGTCATCGGCAGACCAGTGAAGATGTGCTTGAGTCAACGCGAGTCTTTTCACTTTCACCTCAGGGAAAGGAGCAGCTTCTTGGCAGCACTTCAATTCTTCAAACCTGCTTCAAGAAGCCATTGTCGCACCAGTTCTGTGCTTACGGTGAGGTTTACCTCATCCCTGACCTGACCAGCTGTCATGAAAGGATTCGCACTTGAAACAGCAACCAAGGCAGCGTCCTCTAGTTCGGTTCTTTTGCGGACACAATTTTTTGCTGCATCGCCAATGAGCCCCTCGTGTTTCAACGCCTGCAAGATTCTGTTAACAGTGGCTTGCGTTATACCAAGCGTTACTGCAATGTCCCTCCGTGTCACCCCTTGCAGCGACATACAGATCACTCTCTTTCTGGCTTCTTTAAACACACCAGGAGGCATGTCTAACATCCAGCGTGAAGGCTACGGTTAATTCGCACGACAGACACATCATTTATAACCTCATGCCGCGATCACAACGCCTCCTTAGAATTTCGGCGGCCGCAATGCAGTAAATTTCTTATCTACTCAAAAACATTATCTAGCCCGAAAATGTGCGTCGAAAAGAACGGCATAAGTGGGCGTGTCTCGGCCTCCTCGACGCTGATGCTTTGCACGTGCCCGTGTATGGCCGATAAAGCCGCGCAAAGTACCGAAATCAAATGGGTCTAGCATAACAGCACAGCCGAGGGCACCTGCACTTGGCAGCACATATAGCGCGCACGGGCATACGCTTCAGCATTTCTGCGATGTGCTCCGTTGTAGGGCGCAGCCTTTAAAACTCGTGACATCTGAAAGGCTGCCAAATACCATAATAGAGGCGACAAAAAACAACAAACCCCAAACCTTTTCTTGGCCCCTAAGTAAGGTCAAAATTTTTTATGGACGTATAAAACTGTCCGTCATGTTTCGCAAAAGGTCAAGCAAAGCTTCATTGAAGTTTGACAGGACTGGCTTGTGCTAAGAAAAGAACAAACTCACTGGAGTCATGAGGCAGAAAAGTTCATTTTTACGAAGTGAGTCTTATCACTTTTATACTGTTCCTACTGCTGCTCAGATTCAGAATATTATCGCGCTTTGATCAGATGCCTATTTCGAAAATTCGGCAGGCGTTACACCATTGTAGTTCGTACAAGAAGGCTTCAGCAACTCCCCTGTTCAACAATGTTTAACCTTTGACCTTTCCATTTACACTGAAATTCTGCCTTACTTTGACAGTGGGTACTTGCTCTGGCGTGCAATTTGTCTTTTACGTGTCTCGCATTAAGTGGACGTTTTGAACTCCTCATGCGAAAACTTTTGTCGCTGTGCGTCTTTTTCACTTGTCTGCAGACTTCATTGAAGTATATTCGTTCAGGGAACCGGGAGCGCGAGAACGTAGGACAAACGAAGGAAGAATCAGACAACAATTCGTTCTTCATCTGTCGTGTGTTCACACGCTCCCGGTTCAGTGAACGAATATGAATTAGGAACTAGCCCACTTTTCGATGCTTTTGCAATGTTCAGTGAAGTAGTCACTAGGCTTTTGTGCGAAAGTAGGGTGATTGTCCGAGGCGCTTGTTTTGTGTATTATAAGCTAATGACACCGACATACAGTTAAGCCATGGAAAGCATAGGATACCGTATTCGTGGTTTTTTAACTGTACTGCAATGATTCTCTTTTAAATTGAAAGACGTTAAAGTAGCCAAAAAAACACCCGTTCCGTCGCTGCGATGAGAACCCACAAACTTCTTCTTTCGCGTCGAATGCTCTACTATTTCAGCTACAGCGAATGGTGCTCCCTGGTCCACTTTTTTGAGAGGGTACTTATGTGTACTTAGTACCTGGTAGTGTTCACCAGCCCCACTCTTAACTCAAGCGCCGAGTGTGGACACTCACCGCCTGGGCTAGGAGTGGTGTTTGCTAACACAGGATTAACAAATAATGTACCCTGCGCTTTCCATTGCTTGATTGTCTGTTGGTTTTATTAGTTTACAGTTCGCCGTGGTTATGCTTGGCATCTGAATCTAAGGTTGCGGGTTTGATCCTGGCCGCGGCGGTCACATTTCGATGGAGACGAAACGCCAGAGGCCCATGTACTGTGCAATATCAGTGCACGCCAAAGAACAACAGATGGTCAAAATTTTCGGAGCCCTCCATCACTGCGTCTCTCATAATCATATCATGGTTTTGGGCTGTAAAACCACATATATTAAGATCATTAGTTTACAATACAAGAAACGAGGCCCTGTGACAATTCCCCTACTTTCGTACTTTCATAGCAAGGTCTACGTTCCGGCAGACTTGATGCCTTAGGTAACATGCGAATGTTTATTGGTCAGCCGCCACGTCGTTCGAAGATCAAGTGCCTGTGTCACCCATTGGAAAAAAAAAAGAAAAAGAAAAAAAAAGAAGGGTTCCACACTCGCCGCCTGGGTTAGGAGTGGCGCTGGCTAACACTCCCAGGCTGGTTAACACATAAAGAGCCTGCCAAAAAAATGTACAAGGGAGCACCCTCCGTTTTAGCCCAAATGGTAGTTCATCGGATGCGTAATTCAAAGGTCTTGAGTTCGGATCCCACTGACGGAAAGGATGATATTTCGTCCGCATTAATTTCTTTCAACTGAAGTGGGAATCATTGCTCTACAGTTCAGAAACCACAACTAATGTCCCCCCGCGCTTACCATGACTAAATTTTCTGTCTGTTTCAATGGCTTATATTACGTTACAGTGAGGCTATACGTGCCTGTACGTATTTCACAGACTTCGAATAGAGGTGGCGCACACAAAGAGTTTCCAGCATAAGATACACCGATCTAACTAATCTGAGTGCTGCTGTGGTCATGAACGTGAGAATGCTGGTCACATTTTTTAGGAATTCAAAAACTACGCAACCAAAACAAAAAGATACACAAAAAATTAAGGCAGCCTCGCCCTTGTGGTGTCTAGCCTGAAGGAAGTGCGCAGCTGGGCAGCCTTCTTTGTTTCTGTTCGGTTTTCTCTTGTTATGCTCCTCTCTTTCTTTTTTGTTCACCTTTCAAGTTTTTTTGTGTTTTATTGCGATAGCAATTATATGGACACTCGCGGCTAGTTTTCGCCGTCGGCGTCGGCGTCGGCGTCATTTGCCGTATATGTATATGTATATATATAACCGGGCCCGCCCGTCGTTCGAGAGCGTGAAAAGACGCGAAGGTGGGGGGGGGTCCCTCGAGCGACCTTCGATTTTACGAGCGGGGGGCGCGCGCGTTATCTCCCCTTCTCGGCGGCCGACAGCGGGCAGGGGGGGGGGGCGACGTTCGATTTTACGAGCGCGGGCGCGGGCGCACGCTTTATCTCCCCTTCTCATCTCCCCTTCTCGGTGGCCGGGCCGGCGTACCCTTCTACGTGCTGCGCTTTCAACGCGAAGAGAATTCTCTTAAACAAGCGTTTTCTAGAGTTGCGTGAGATCGGATCCAAAAAGAGTTAGCTGCCAGCCTCACTTCGTATAACATTACAATTTTAGTTATCGCATTCATTGCTTCACCCTTGCGGTGAAACTGTGACTTTTTTTTCTTCTGTTAATTTCTATTCATTTCTGTTTTTTCTTCCTATTTTTTTCTTTCTCTCTCTCCCTTTCTATTGCTCACTTGCTTCTTCCTTCACATTTTATACCTGGTTTTTGTTGTCGTGTTTCCCCTAGCCATAGTAGTAATGTCCGCACTTCATATCATCATAAAGGCGCTCGAAAAACAAGAGGAAGAAGACTTCTCATTGGCGCAAGCGCGCGCTCAGTATGCTATAGTTGGCCAAGCTATATTTAGTTGTCCTTTCATTATTAATATCATCATCAAGGTACTCGCAGAAAGGGGCAAAGAAAATCATCATCACGGCGCTCGATGAACCACATGAAGATGATTTCTCTTTGGCGAGAGCGTACACTCAATATGCTACAGTTGGCTATGTTATGTGTGGTTTCACCTGCGTTATGCCAAGCGACGACGACAGCATGCGACAGCCTGGTCCCCTAAAGTGATCCGCACTTAAAATGAGGAAGTTTACACTAGCCGTGTAAAGCTTAAGGAACAGCTAAGCTGGTTCATCTTAGGGGGGCTTAGCGTGTCCTTCTTGGCTGATGTTAAGTCTTTTCTTGGAGTAGACAAAGTAGATTCGAAGCGCGGACTCTCACAGACCTTGCGTGAATGTCCAAATCGCAGCGCCTGAAACTCACGCGCAAGCCTGGCTTTGGCACCTCCGATAGAAGCGCGGGCCTTTCGTCGCTCGTACTCGGCTCGCGACACACCGGGCAAACATCGCACAGTTCGCTTTTTGGTGCGTCCCCCTCGCGCTCTTTTCGAGTATAGTGCGGGTCCACTCGTCGTTGCCGCTTCTTAGCCGTTTCATGGGCCATGTATAGGCGGGATCCAATCACTGTTGACAGATACGCTCTCGATACGCAGCACGCCAAGAATCGCGGTAAGCGGCTGCTTCTTTGGCCGTGCGCGCCTTTTTCGGTCGAGCCATGACTATAGACTGCTTAAACATGTTTTTCTTTAAAAAAAGCGCGAAAAAACCACAACAGACAGGTAGGAAGGAGACAGGACGACGCGCTACTAGCAACTAGCGCGTCGTCCTGTCTCCTTCCTACCTGTCTGTTGTGGCTTTTCGCGCTTTTTTTTAAAGATGAACTTCAGTCAACTCGCCCAACTGTCCCTGCTAATTCTGCTTAAACATGGCCGAGATTACCTACACTGATAGGATCTGTGACGTATGCGTGTCTGTTGAGCGACAGTGCTGGCGTCAAAGCTACTGGGTCGCGGCTACACTAGCTATGGCACGGCTATGCATCGGATATGCTAGCTGCTACGCATAGGCCATACAAGGTTTTGCTACGTCACGGCGGTCATGCGGGCCTGTGCTACGTCCCACCAGCTGCGGTGCGAGTTCGGTGTGGCGGCTGCCCGGGCTGTCATCGTCTGTGGGCGTGGATTGACAGTGGCTGGTCCTCGGTGCATGCGTGGCTAGACGAAGTTAAACCAATATGGCGCGCAGCTGTGGCTTGGTTGTTGCTAGGAAATGGCGTGGAGGGTTTTTTTTTTTTGCAGACGGACGGACGTTTCAGCTCACGCTAACAGCTTCACTGCTAAAAACTAGCTAGTCTGGACAGGCTCCCACTCACATCACATTAAATAAATTACTTGGACCATGGCCTGAAAAGAGTTTACAGCAAAAGGCGAACATCTCCCTAAAAGACTGCTTAGTCAACAATGGACTACAGAAAAGCGTTTGCGATAAGCAGCGATGTGTAGCTATATACAAAGTGTGTTAGCGCGTACACTCTGGGTAGAACTTTCCAGAAATATATGTGTGTGAATGTTTTGTCGTAACTTGGCACAATATGCGCATCCCTGCTCTAAAAGCTTGTTCCGATACCGCGCAAAGTATACACTTATGTGCTTTTGATGCTGCTACAACGTGCCTTCGGTCGATCAAAACAATGAAAGCCCTAATGCAGTATAAGCTGCCTACGCCCCCGATCACACATGCAGTAGACGTTACATTAAGATGTCACATGTCACACAGATCTGTTGACTCCCGATTCGTAGTACATGTTCGCTTTTATAGTTCATTTTTTAGTTGTAGGCTTTCGGCGGTGTGGTAGCCTTTCAAATGGCGTACTTCCAGAGTAACCTTTAGGGGATACGCCAGTAAACAAAAGAAGATTTTCTGCGGTGACCGTTTGATCTACGTGTCACAAATTGGTTGACCTTGACGGTACAATTCATAAATAGTTCAATAAATCAGAAATGTCATTGCAGTTATAGGTTATCCTACAGACTTTGTTTAAAGTGGTATATAAAGACAGTGACGATTTACGAAAGCATTGTTCTGCACAATTACAAATACGACCAGCGCTATGACGTTCACTGCGAAGCCTGCGCTTGTCCTAATGCTCACAGCCACAGTCATGGCGTTGTAAGTATCAGTGACGTTATTTCTGGCTTCACAATCAAACAAAATGTGTTATTTCCAAGCATTTTCTGGGATTCTTTTTTCTATAAAATGATTTCACACTCAGAGCTTCATCAAAACTGAATCTGCATTGTTCAGCGCATGCACCCCAGTGCTCCCTTCTACTTTTTACTATTTCTGTTACCACTGCCGAATTTCGCATCATTGTAGGCAACGTAATATACCGGCACCTCCTGAAATTCTCCACTTGTCAAATGCAGACATCCTGCGGGTACCTCGTGGTAGCCATTTGCATCTGCCATTACGTCCGCTTGCCTCTGCAGGCTGCTACGTACGTTACATGGTCGTCTTTGCGTGATGTGTTCCGTGGGTATTGCTCATCCACCGATAGACCGCGACGTCGCCTTTGCTCACACCATCGTGTCCGCGGCTGATAATACACTGTTCAGGCCTCTTGTCAACATCAGTCCAACGACTAAATTTATTCCCAAGAGATTTCTTGAACGTATTGAAACAAAGCGAAAGCCCGACACGGACAAAAGAAAAAGAAGGCATAAACCACAGCGCTGCCAAACTAGAAGATGTGTCTATATCACGTTGTTGGAACATAGGCGTTCGTTGCAGGGAAATGCACACTCACATGTGTCCCAATACTAGCCGCAGTTCCATTGCTCACCAATGTTCCATAAATATGAGGTCCTATCCATACACCGAGATCAAATCACGAGAGAAATCTTTGAGGGGTACAATATTGGAGAAAGGGGTGAGCAATGTATCAGCGTAGCTTGTGTTGCCCTATACGATAGCGAGTTCTTTTTTTTTTAACAGCAGGATATCTTAATATACCTGTTCTTGGGGTGAGCACATGGAATTTTTTTTCGCGTTTCATTTTCCTGTTAAATACACATGCTGTTTTGCCGTTTTTATAGTGTTCGAGTGGTCGCATGGGTCTGAAACTAGTAGTAATCTTTTCTGTCATGTGCTTCCTATAACCATTCTGTTGCGAGGCCGCGCTGACGTTTGTCCCTCCTTTCTCGTGGTTCGGGTCGTGGTTGAGCTGTTTCAATATGTTCGAGGACAATCACGAAGTAGCCCATCTTTCAATTATTCTATTCCCAAGACATGTCATTCGCCACAATATCCACGGTCGACAAATGCAAATTACCGCTTTGGGACGCTGATGTTTCGTCATTTTGTCATGATGCCAACTTCACTCTTTCGCTTCTAGACTGCTATTACAAGGTGATCGATCGATGCCGATCTCACCTCAGCGCAAGCTACCGGCATTCATCGTCTCCATCGCTTTTGTCCTATCGTGAGGTGGACCAGTGCAATTAGCACAGATATAATCAAACAGAATAACTGACAGCCTTGTTTACGTTCCCTTGATCCAAAAAGAACTATAAAAGTGAACATTTGGCAGACTTCTGTCTGGTTGGGAATCAGATAACATTAGAAAAGGGACACCAACCAACGTTTTCATTAAAAATAATACTTATTTTTACTTTAAAATGAGAAAAATCCTGACGTTTCGGGTCCAACTCGGACCCTTCTTCAGGGGTGACTATGGGGCACCAGAGAGCATCATAGTTTGTAACGCCTTTTCTTCAAGTAAGGGGGGGTCACGTTTGTTTTGATCGACGTGCGCAGTCCATTGAATTACACACTCTGCAGCAGACCGGTTCCCGTTTCCGGGTGTTACCTGAATATACCAGGACCGAGTCTACAAAAAGCCGCTTGTGGTAATTGAACTCGCAGTCGACGATGCGAGAGTGGTCAAAAGTGATGCGGTGATTGTTGACCTCGCTCCTTTGTCGGTCACTGTAAATTCTAAGGTTCGTTCGGAGAAAGCCTGTGGCTATTCGGCTGATCATGCCATGTCCCTTTTTCCTGTTTTTTTTATTTTCTTTTCCTTCTTCCTATAGACAGGGCGTGCCAACACGGATAGAACAAGGAAGTGAAGACACCACCAACGCCTACTAACAAATGAACATGCGCGCAACCGCGGAAAAGAAAGACGGCAAAAAAGCTTATCTGCGCATGCCCATGCAATAGGCGAACCTATCAATCCGGCACGCGTGGGTGTCTACGTGAAATATAGCTGTTAAGCCACTTGATTTCATCTTTATGCAAGTTAATCGATGGTTGGCTCACGCATGCGTCATCACTGTTACCGATATGCCATGCCTCAATCATCACACGCGTTTCGTCATTCCTATGTCGGTGGAAAATCGCGCACTCATCGAATTTTGGCATGCACTGACACTCTCGACAATGGAAAGAAAGATCAGAAGGTGAGCCTCCGGTTAGCGATGTCTTATGTTTCAATAATCTCTGGTTAATGCAACGGCCAGTCTGTCCTACGTAGAAACGGCTGCCGTTGAAAGGAACCTTATACACCACACCTGCACGGCAACCAGTGAATTTCTTTGTGCGCCTTACAAAACAAATATCGTTGAGCTTGCTGTCTTTTACACGCTCAACCTTTCTCTGCAGAGTGGTAGAAATCTTACCTAACTTACTGGTAGCCGTAAAAACAAGATTAACGCCGTATATTTCTACTTCCTACTTTCTTTACCCTGTGAGATACGCAATGAGTGTACGTCATACCCACTACCCGTTTCTTCCTATCGCTTTCTGCAACCATGCTCGGACTTAACATAACGCACTTCTTTAAGCGTTCAGTGAGAGCGGCCACTGCAACACGAGGATAAGCTACATTCAAAAGACAGGTGACCTGTGCGATAAAGCTACCCCCTCCTTTTGTGCTCACATGACTCGTGAGGGCCGACTTAAAGCAAGGCATGGTTATACCATTTTTCACAACCTCCGAGTGCTTCGACGAAAAGATTAACAGCGGTTTAGAATATCTAGGAGAACACTGCCAGCATGAGCAGTTCTTCTGAAACGTCAAAGAAATGTGTAGAAAATGTATTCTACTATTCTGCGGCAAGTCATTAGTAAAGTTCAGTTACATCTGCTAGTGCTAAACTAATAAATTTTACATCTGTTCCTGCCGGGACAATCTTTTTACATGGCAGAAACTGAAACAACGTGTTTTCATTTTTTTTACTGCAAAGTGAGGCATTAATGGTCAGTGTAATATGCCATTGCTTGTCATTTTTTCTCTCTAAATGTAGTAACCGTGTAAATATAGCAATTCGCATTGCATCATATTATTCACCTCAGCCGTAAATTCCTGCTCTATTATCCCTGAAAGGATAGAGAGAGAGAGAGAGAGAAATAACTTTATTGGCTCCAGCGGTGTGGGGACCAGATCCCCGCCTAAACGACGCCCAGTAACCATTGGGCCCTGGCGGCGTTTTTGGCCAGCTGGATGGCCCAGAGTTGCTCTTCCGGCTCCAAGCAAGAAAGTGTATTCAATGCTTTTGCCTATTCGTAGCACCTGAAAATTCACGTATTGTTTAAGCATGATATTCGAATGTCGAGCCGAAGCCACAGCGTATCCACAAGATTATTGAACACGGTAGCTCGAGATGCATGGTATGAACATTCATTTCCCTCTATGATGTCATAACCTTGAAATATTTTAGCTCTCGTTAGGCAGTTTAACAAATCAGTGGGTCGGAACTTCGATACAGACAGGACAACAGACCTGCGCAAATTTATGTTTACTAATGGCATTCGGAAATGCAGTTTTGTTTAGTTTAGTCTGTTCTTATAAAAAAAGGACTTATATCAGTGTCATGGCAGTCTCAATTATTCTCTCGTAAATTTGGACATGGTATCAAACGTGTCTGTTGCAGGGACGCCGAGACGACGAACGGAACTGATTTAACAAGCACAACATTGTAAGTCAAGGCCAAGTTTTTGAAGAGGCATTTGCAAAAGTTATTTCCTTTAGTTTTTATAGGTGCGAAATCATCGAAATATCTGTGGTTGCTGAATGGATTGTTGTCGATTATCATATTAACACTGAGGGGAAGTAGCGACATCAGACCTAGCGAATAAAAATTTTGTAATGGCATTTAGCACTGCAATTTTGCTAGCGAAACTAGAAATTTCCTTCGGCAGCACCATGTCTTGCGCCAGGAAAAAAGCTAAGGCAGTAGAAATCGATACTCTTTAGGGCTGGATGTTTGGAATGTTTCTGTTGAATACAATGTTTTCCTAATCTTGCCAAAGGATTTTGTGAAAGGGGCCTTAGAACCTTCAGGATGGTAGTTCTAATTATTGCACCCGCCAGCACGCCCATCGCCTCGTTTAGTCCAATGCTAATCCAGATTGGCCAGGCACCCAAACCAAACGAACAAGACGTAAATGATTTCTCATAATAAATACTGTGCCTTTCTGTGCCAGAACCAAGATATACACTTGAAAGTAGTTGTGTTAAGCAATAGTGGTTTGTATGATATATAACAAATACGCGAGACAGCGGAGCGTTCAAGAATTTAATTTGTTTGTATATACTTAAGAAGACAAGCCCCTCTGGGAAGAATCAAATGTGCGTTGGCTTAAACGTATATCCATCCATGGGATTACGTGTTGACACTGTGAAGTTTAATAATCGAGATGACGTGCTCTACACTGTTTATTCTTTAAAAAAGTCACAGTTTCACCGCAAGGGTGAAGCAGTGAATGCGATAGCAACAAATTCTAATGTTAATCGAGGTGAGACTGGCAGCTAACTCTTTTGGATCCGATCTCCCGCAACTCTACAAAATGCTTGTTTAAGAGCATACGGCCGCTCCAGGGACACTGTTCGTCACCCGCTGTCGGCTGCTGAGATTGCGAGATAACGAGTTCGCCGGCGACGACCGCGCTCGTAAAACCAAAGGTCGCAGTGGCTGCATGAGGGACCCCCCTCCTCCCTCGCGTCTTTCCGCGCTTGTTAAAGACGCGCGGGGCGTTTCCTCTCCTTGAGCATTCCCCGGCTCGTCCAACAGGCGGGGGGGATCTTATCGCATGCACCTCGGAGCGACGTAGGTGGGCTGATGTCCACTTCAGCGGCGTTTGTCGCCCCCGCTCCCGCACTGTTACCCGCGGGTATTTTTTCTTCGTGGCTTTTACTTATATATATATATATATATATATATATATACGGGACATGACGGCAAAAAATCAGCCGAGACTGTCCATATAATTGCTATCGCAATAAAATATCTAAAGTCACTAGCTGTGGTGGCGTAGAGTTTTTTTTTTTTTTTGCCCAGCAAGCTGAATTATCCTTTCCTAGTCAACATGCGTAAACCAAATAGCACACCTGGAACTTATTCATGTCTGATAGTGACTCAGGATTTCGTTTTTCTTTATTTCAGTTTTCATTGTGTCTATAATAAACTCTGTCTTTTAGGTACATTAGTTTCAAAGCCGGTGAAATGAGAATCACGCACGTTTTATTGCCAGTGCCTTGTTTTTAAAATTACTGCTTAGGAATCATTGCAAAGTGGATGTCTTGGCGAATTTTGTATGAAAAGTATGTTAAATTTATTCTGGGGAGTCAAAGATTATTTTTATCATAGCTAAAGTAATGTTATCTAGAAGAGGAGATGAAGCTAGTACTCCTTTATTCCCGCTGTTCTTTCTTAGGTGGCGGCCTCATATTCGATATCTCTTTCTGTAAAAGGGGCCTGATGCGGCAACAACAGTGTAAATCGATGCTTTAAGCGTTCGCAATGGCTTCCAGTGAGTGCACCGATTGCGCGTGCGTTAGACTAATATATTGGTGCCAAGACAAGGTTTTCACAGAATAGAAACCTAGAGAATATTTTCCCCCTGTGATATCAACACCTATACTCTGACACCAATAGTAAATGAAATTTACAGCAGTAGTCCTCCAAATGTGGACTCGTTGGGTTAACGCGAAGTAGAGGAGTGCAAGGGATAGGTTCAAATGTGTCACTGTCCTGGGTTCTGCCGGTCTCTTTAAATTACGCTGCACGTGCAGTTCTGAAATACAGCGACCATCGAGAATCACTAACCTGCGAGCTATATACCTTTCTATCATAAGCATTCCAATTGAGTATAAGTGCTTACTCAATCAACGTGTCGCCTCCATCAGAGTTCTTCAATCTTAGCCGTTGCGCAACTTCGTTACAAAGCCTGAACAAATATTCAGAAACGCCATAGCAGACCTACATGACACTATTTAGGGGGCAACAATAGAAAACACGCTGCATCCCACCACTCTTCGCAGGTAAGGCGAGGCGAGTACTCAAAAAATGTCGAGTTGTGTAGCCCAAGTATCCTATGCCAAAACTAAGCTGCAAGCAAAAGCACACTTCTCGAATGATCAAGCTTGCGGTCCTGGCAACGCAACACAAGGCAGTACCATTATTGGTTTGTTTTTCCACCTACATATGAAGCAACAATCAGCAAATGCCTTAGATGTTGACGAATGAAAAGTTAAGGCTCTGCTACATAGCAGCTATGGAGAGTTTCGGAACTCCTTTTAACGGTGATCTCTGGCCGTGGCCGACATGCTGTCATCTACTTACTAACTGCTCTGATTGTGGTGGCGTGCGTAATAATCACACAACTAAGCCACTCACCAAAGCCGCAGCCGCTGCACGTATTGCATCATCGTCGTATTATTGCGATGGCAATTATATGGACGCTCTCGGCTGCTTTTCGCCGTTGGCCGTCATGCTCCCTATATAAGCCACGAAGAAAAATACAAAAACATTTTCCGACGCGCGGAATCGAACGGAAGACCTCTCGCTCCACAGCGCGCGACACTAACCGCTACGCCACAGGAGCGCACATGCTACTGTATACTAATGGCGAGCTATTTATATACACCACTCGCCGCTGGCGGTACGCAGATCTCGGGGGGAACATCAGCGTGTTCTCTGCCTTACCAGCAAACCAGCGAGATGGCGCAAAGTGCGCGCTCGGCAACCCACTCGTTGCGACGCGTTGGCTCCCCAACACCGCGACTTGCACTTACGCCTACAGGGTGTCGTCGCCTTTGGCCGGGTGCGCTTATCTTGGGGTGGGGGCAGTTTTTCGCCGTGTGCTTTCACCGGGAAGACTGCGTTTAGGTTACGGAGCGCACAAAGGTCACTTCGCTCGCTGCAGAGTCCCCGGTTCCGAAAGAAGCGCGCTGTTCCAACAAAGGGAAGTAACAACTGTGACAATTGTTAGTTCGCGCTCGTCCTGTGTATACCGGTCCGTATTCTCTGCGTCCTTCGCTCTTGAGCAGTGCGCTCCAAGTTTCGATCTGCTTGCCGTACTTCGCTTGAAATGCCAATTAGTTGCTATCGCATTCATTGCTTCGCCCTTGCGGCAAAACTGATTTTTTTAATGAATGTGTCATTCACAGCATCATCTACTTTCGCAGCTCGATTATGAAGTTGCAAATATTCCATGCTTGAATTCCATCGACGATCTCCTTTTTGTCAGTCGCCTAGTTGACAGAGAGTATGACTGTGCAAAAAAGCTGGTGGAGATAACTTGACTACATTTCTTCTGTTTTTCTGCAGGAAGACCACAACTACCCGGAACCCCTTACACGGACAGTGTGCGCGCAGAGTAAGGAAGGATATACTGGCATTACACTCGTTTATAGAAGTAGAATTTATTTTCAGATACCCCAGCTATCTTTAGCCAGAGTTGAAAAATATTCCAACGCACTCAATCACTACGCGATCAAATGCGCGTTGCTCACTATTGCCTGGGGTAAGTCAGACTATTATTGCGATAGGAATTATATGGACAGTCTCAGCTGATTTTTGCCGTCATGTCCCGTATACGTATATATATATATATATATATATATATATATATATATATATATATATATATATATATATATATATATATATATATATAAGTAAAAGCCACGAAGAAAAATACCCGCTGGTAACAGTGCGGGGAGCGGGGGCGACAAACACCGCCGAAGTGGACATCAAACGAGCCGGCCCACCTACGTCACTCCGAGGCGTATGCGATAAGATCCCCCCGCCCTGTTCGACGAGCCGGGGAATGCTCAAGGAGAGGAAACGCCCCGCGCGTCTTTAACAAGCGCGGAAAGACGCGAGGGGGGGGGGGGTCCTCATGCAGCCACTGCGACCTTTGGTTTTACGAGCGGGGTCGTCGCTGCTGCACTCGTTATCTCGCAATCTCAGCAGCCTAAAGCGGGCGACGAGCAGTGTCCCTGGAGCGGCCGTATGCTCTTAAACAAGCATTTTGTGGAGTTGCGTGAGATCGGATCCAAAAGAGTTGGCTGCCAGCCTCACATCTATTAACATTAGAATTTGTTGCTATCGTATTCACTGCTTCACCCTTGCGGTGAAACTGTGACATTTTTTTAGATTAGTTGCGTAATTAAGCCACTTTAATTAACTAACTCTTCAAGCAATGAGGCCTGGGGAAAAAGTTTCTGTCAGAAAGTTATAGATCGGTTTGCGAAATGTCCGGTGAGACGCTTTCTAAATTTCCATCCTTTAAGTATTAGTGTTTTTTTTGCTTCCGATATATGTCCCCGAAATACAAAAAAAAATATTTATCAGTGGCTGAGCTCGGCTATACCAGGATATACGTAGCGTGAGCTACCTCCTGGCGACGCCGCTTTGCTAGAATTCCTCCCCTTTGCTCCGTTGTCTGCGCAGCACGTTTAGCCTTCTTCTGTTCGTTCTTCATACGCTCAACCGCTACTTGCAAGGCAACTACTTAGATATCCCATGAGTTCAACTTCTCTGCTTTTCTGTTCCGGTTAGCAGCATTTGCGATCTGCTTCTCCATGGCTATACCACACTGGCAAATGCCGGCTAGCCGGTCTGACAAATGTCTAGCCTCCCTGACCATCTGTTTTTCTTCTCCTCCTCCCTCCCCGCTATATGTATACCCCCCACTCATACATCTGCGCATGCGCGCTAAATGAGAGGCGCTATCAAGCGGCTCCGGCGCAGCGTCCGACAGCCACTGCGTAACGGATGCGCACAGCTGGGCGCGCGCCGGCCCCAGTGCGTCTGCCGCGGCTAAGACATCACTCCTCTGCAATGCGCCAACGGGAGAGGCGCGCGCGGCGGCGGCGGCTCCGGCGCGCCAGCTGTGCGACGTGTGACGTTAATGCTGCTCGCGCATGCGCAGCATGGCTTTCAGACTGTCACGTGAAACAGCTCCAGCTCGGCCAGTGTAGCTAACGCTACAAAAACACCACGTTACGTACCCGCTTGCTCGCCCGTGCGCGCCGTGATTTTAGTGCTCCCTAAAGTTTCCCGTAAAAACGAGACGCTTCTCTCGCGCCGGTTATAGCAGCAATAAGCAGACGCAGCCATTACCGCTTTTCTTGCCGCTAGCTCAACGTGTCCGTCGTACAACCACCACCACAGTCGCCGCTCTGTCGAGGCAGCACAACCCAACAAATGCTGTGGTTCTTTGCATGCGGAACGTAAAGGAGAATTACAATCACCGCGCGTATAGGCGCGCAAGTGGCATGTCACGTGTTTTTATTGCGATAGCAATTATATGGACACCTTCGGCTGGTTTTCGCCGTCGGCGTCGCCGCCGCCGTTGGCCGCCGCCGGTGTCCGCCGCCGTCATTGCCGCATATGTATATGTATATATATTACCGGCCCCGCCCGTCGTTCGTGAGCGTGAAAAGACGCGAGGGGGGGGGGGGGGTCCCTCGAGCGATCTTCGATTTTGCGAGCGCGGGCGCGCGCGTTATCTCCCCTTCTCGGCGGCCGACAGCGGGGGGGGGGGGGGCGGTGTAACCTTCTACGTGCTGCGCTCTCAACGCGAAAAGAATTCTCTTAAACAAGCGTTTTCTAGAGTTGCGTGAGATCGGATCCAAAAAAGAGTTAGCTGTCAGCCTCACTTCGTATAACATTACAATATTTTGCTATCGCATTCATTGCTTCACCCTTGCGGTGAAACTGACTTTTTTTGTGTGTGTGTGTATTTCGCGGGCATTTGTAGCACGCAGAAAAATACTAATACTTTTACTGCTTTGCGCAAACCGTGCCAGAATGTCTCGGAGCATTCCAGATGATTTCAGGGTCATCTGTTAGGCTTCAGCGCGCGAATGCGAACAGCTGAGTTATTCACGAACAAACGCGGCCACCAGTGATAATGCTCGAATGTTCGATGCCGCATGTATAAATGCCGATGCGCCTTGCCGCGGGTCAGAATATCGACGGCCGACGCTCGTTCCGCCTCAGTCAATATACAGCGTGTATTGCTTGTAGAGTTACGTTAATTTTTTTCGGGCAGAGGTTCACCATAATAAAAAGTTGAGTCTTGAAAACGCCGACTGCAGCCTTCGTCAAAGTCACGAATTCGTGACATCTCGTGCAGATGCTGGTTCCTTTATGTTCCGGACGCCAACGAAAAGCCGGGAGCCAAGCCCAAAAAGTGAAGAGGACACCGAAGCCTTCCAACAGCAACGGGCTAGCCGCAGTCTGCAAGGTTTCCAACAAGAGTTTGTACCCCTACCTGACCATAGAAGGGCCATGGTGACGAAGGCAACAGCTGCGATGACGGTCGCAGTTTTCCGTGGCTATCGGGGTGCAGCCACCCAAGAGCCACCCACGTTTCATGGATCACCCAGTGAAGACCACGAAACCTCGCTTGAGTTGTTCGAAAGGGTCTCAATGGTCAACATTTCGAACGACGATGACAAGATGCGCGACGTGTGCTCTTACCTGGTAGACGCAGCAAGGACATGGCTCGAGAATCTGGAGTCCACTCTTCGAGCCTGGGATATCTTTCGCAGCACTTTCTTGGAAACGTGCACGAGTGTCGTCCGAAAGGAAAGGGCTGCGATCTTGCCCGAGCCACAGGTGCAACTCCCGAACGAAGCGTAACCATTTTCGCAGAGGGAGATGACCCGACTCTTCTGCCACGCTGAGCCCGCCATGCCCGATTAGAAGAAAGCCCGTTTCTTCATGCGAGGAGCAAAGCAAGAGCTCTTCGCTAGCCTAATGCGGAACCCACCTACTCCAATTCAAGTCTCAAAAGCAATGGCCGACGAGAAAACGCTGGAAATGTGAACCCATCAGTACAATCGCCGATCGCTTGAAGACAGCCCAGCTATTCAAGTCCTCTGCTCCGAAGACCTGCGCGAAACGATCCGAGCGCTCGTGCGGGAGGAAATGGGCAAGCTGTTACCCTCCAGAAGAGTTGAAATCTAGGCCAGCGGTATTTCCGTCTGCTTCTTTCTTGTGTCCCGTGCTTTTGCTGGCTTTTTTCAACTGTTACCCTCACTACAGTTTCAAATGGGCTCGATCATCGACATTGTTCGTGAAGAAGCCCAGCAAGTTTGGGAATTCCTGAACCACCGCAGCCTCATCCGGAGGCTACGAGCTACGCTGCTGCAGCGCGTCGTAGCGCTGCCCCTCTGCGCCCACGTGCAAACGCCGCACCGCAACAGTTCCCCCACCAGACACCACCGCCGCTACCAACGACGCCATACCGCCCAACTGTCGGCCAGCGCAACGCTACGAAGAAGACCGACGTTTGGTGTGGTGCGGCCTCGACCATCGCCCACTCTGCCCCCACTGCTGCGAAGCTGGCCACACCTACCGCCAAGCAGAATGAAGTTAAAGCTTTATTCAACTTAGCGGAAGGCCTCGAAATTCGGACAGCTGGAGGTCATCTAATAACACCCGCTGGAGTATGCACAGCGAGAGTCACCATAAAAAACCGGACTTATCCTGCGAGCTTTGTAATCCTACAACATTGCTCCAGGAATTTCATACTTGGAATGGAATTGGAACTACCTGAGGCCTCAGTCATTAACACTAACTTCAGAAGAAACCCCTGCCACCCCACATGGCGCCAGTGACCTATGCTTTCAATGTGATAGAAGAACAGTTTAGAAGAATGGACTGTTGGGCGAGTTGGTATAGAAGAACAGGGCACCATTCCGCCTTTCTCCAGCGTCATCATTTCTGTCGGCACCGATGAACCCCCAGACTTTGAAAGTGTCATCGAGGGTGACCAGCCCATGCTTCTGAACCGTCAGATTCGTGCCGCAACAGGCATCGCCAAGCTGCATGATGACAAAGCTTAAAGTAATGCTCAGAAACTTCAGCCATGAATACAGGCACCTCAACATTGCTACGACTGTCACCTACACGGATGAATTCATGAACGCCAGCAATGCTTTCGTACTCATCGACGCTACGAACCTACTTCGACGAATCGAGGACCACTAGGTGTCGACGTCAATCCAAGCCTTCCTAAGCACAAGGAAGACGAGATCAATGTCCTGCTCCTGTAATTCAAGGATTGCTTCTCGTCGTCGTCAAGAAACCGAGAGACCCCAGTCGCGAAAAATCGCTTCATAACGGAAGAAAGGTCCCGACAAATTCGTCAGAGCCCCTATCGAGTTTATCGAGTTTCGACACGAGAATGCGAAGCCGTAAAGAAACAAGTCGACGAAATTCTACGCGACGACATAATCCAGCCGTCCAAAAGTCCGTGGGCGTCTTCCGTGGTGTTGGTGAATAAGAACAACAAAATCCTACGTTTTTGCGCGACTGTCATCGCGTGAACAAGATCACAAAGAAGGATGTGTATCCACTTCCACACATAGACGACGCCCTGGATCGGCTGCACAATGCGTAGTACTACTTTTCGTCGACGGACCTCAAGATCCGCTGCTGGCAAATCGAAGTCGACGAAAAACACCGAGAAAAGACTGCCTTTATAACGCCAGACGGCCTTTTCGATGTCAAGGTGATGCCCTTTGGCCTTTGCTCGGCACCTGCGACTTCTCAACCCGTCATGAATACAGTGCTGGCCGGATTAAAGTGGCAGACTTGCCTGATGTACTTGCACGACGTCGCTGTGTTTTCTTCAAACATCGACGAAGATCTCGGGTGACTTGAAGGTGTACTTCAAGCAATCAAGACCTCCAGCCTCACCCTAAAGCAAGGAACGTGACGCTTCGCGTACAAAAAACTTCTGTTCTTTGACCACGTCATTATCCAGAAGAACTTGTGTTTGGCCTAGTTGGTGTTTGCTGATCGACATCTTGACCGCACAAAAAAGACGAGGACCGAGGCCGTGTCGTCGTACCTCCCTCCATCCTCGTCTTTTTTGTGCGGTCAAGACGTCGATCACGTCATTATCGTTGATCGAAGAACAGAAGAACAGAAAGAAGGCGTTGGTCCCGGGTTCAAACCCCGGACCGGGACGAATTTTTCGGCTACTAAGAAGCTTTTCTTTCTGAGAAATCCGTACGCTTTTGACTTCGTGCTACAAACGGGTGTTTGTCTATTTTCCCTTTATTAACCCTTCCCCAACCTTGCGGGATTCCGCAGAACTCATTTGCATTACTTGTGTCCATGTGCTTCGAGTTGTCGATGGATTCGCCCTCGCTCTGCCAATTGCTAGCTTCTCGGTTAGCTGAATTGGTAGAGCGACCGCACTGGATAGGCGTTGCTCCCGGGTTCGAACCCCAGACCAGAACGAATTTTTCGGCAACTAAGAAGCTTTTCTGTCTGAGAAATCCATACAGATTTGCTTGTGGCTTCATTCTACAAACGGGTGGTTGTCTATTTCCTCTTTATTAACCTTTCCGCCACCTTGCGAGATTCCGCAGAACTCATTTGCATAACATGTTCAAGTGTACTGAATATTTCGCCCTTACGCATACTAGAGAGGGGAACAATGCTTAAGAGAGCAGAAATAAAATTCACAGGGGTCCTGCAACACTTTAATTACTAATCATCCAGGGACCTCACTGTCAAGGTTTATTCCTTCAAGAATCGGTTTCTCTAATCTACCAACTACGAGCGGAGTTACGGTTCTTTGATGCAAGCTTTAAGCACTTTTTTTTTCACCTTTTGTGCGAACAAGCCCGCTGAAAGCTACAAAAGGGGCATGACAAAGGAGCAAGAAACTACGTCAATGCGCGTCACAACCCTAAGCGCTTCTTTAATTCGCTAAACGTGCGGGCTCACCTTCGGTGGGTTCACGACCGCACGAATGGCACTGTTGTGTAATTCTAGCATACTACAGAAAGCAGTACTAGCATGTGGCGGCACCCGACGGCGGCGGCGGTAACTATGCAGCACACGAGCGCTCAAATCAACCAATGACCGGGTCCTTCCTTCTGATGACGTTTCGAGAACATCAATGACGCAATTCGCCGACGGAGGAGTGAGCGATTTCAACTGTCGTAGAATTCAGTTTGCAATTTTAATTCTACTGTCGTAGAATTCAAATTGCCAATTACCTGTCGTGTGCAGTGCCATGATATTTGGCCCACATGTTCACATCAACCTCGAATACCAATGGGTAGCACATTTGAAGCATGTGCAAAAAGTGTTGGAGGGCCCTTTTAAGAGCTGGGAAATTATGCAAGCTAAGTTTATTTACTCTATGAAAATACGGCGAAAAAAATAAAATGTGAAAGATTTCACCTAAGCACATTACACCGCACGAATCGTCTTGTGAGGGTTTTGATGCACTACGAATTTGAATGTCTCGTATATGGAAAATAATAAATATTTAAAATATTCCAGTATAATTCAATCATGCGTAAAGTTGCTTATTAACTACGATATCATAGTCTTAAGTGACAGTGAATAAAATAGAATCCTTCAGTGGTGTTACTTAACCATTTCGACGCACCGTACAGAATTCTGCACATCATTTGTTTTTGCTAGTTGTGTCGACTAGGGGATAAGAAACAGCAACATACACAGGTTTAGATGAATTGAACCTCCTGCCTAATAAATCGGTCTTCATTTAACTTCATTTCGCGGCGCATACTGTTGCACATGATCACTTTTCTGAAAGCACTACCTTTGTCCCCGAATCGTTCGACGTGGCGCTTCCCTCGAGCTACGAAGTATAATTTTTCTTTTCTTAAAATGAACAAAACCAAAAATGAATTTGCACTACATTTGTAGCCTGACAGTTGATTCCATACATGGAAAAACACAACGCGAATGGCTTCAGGATAAATAGATATTTAATCAAAACTGAATTTCGATTAAATTCAATGCAACACATGAGTCAATAGATTAGGAGATTGATTTTGTCGCCATAGAATATCGAGTGCCTTGACATAGAGTTGTGTAAATTTCACGCACTCACAGACAGTTCTGTAAGGGTTAAGGAAAACAAGGATATAATTCAATGACACCAGAGCCGATTCGGAAGTTTTTTTGATAACATGTTTTTTCTTCCCACCTTTCTATTCTAGCCTTGCAGCCCCCCAAAACGCCTCGTGGGTGTGTGGCAGTGATTGCGAATGTTTCGCCAAAAATTCCAGAACAAAGAGGGTATGGGTAAGCGGAAAAGACCCTAGATACAGCAGTGGCTTCTGCGAACTCGTTATATGATTACAGTTGCAGTTACTATGAAGCACTTCTTTGTAATAACAGTCTAGGCAATAAAGACTGTCACTACTCAGAAAAACGTTTATGCGAATCATTCTTTAAATACAGACACGGGGAAGATGTGAAACATCTGCATGGAACTTGATGGCAAGTACTACGTGCTCCATGTTTCAAAATAAATCACTGATGGGATATTTGGTTCCCAGTCTCAAAAATATTGCGAGTTCAACACATGACAGAAAAAAAACTCTGGGGCACAGAACAACCGCTACTCGCAACTATTTTTTAATGAAATGCTTAAAAAGATAGCGAGAACTGGAGATCATTGGGAGAGGAATTCGTCCTGCAGTGGACTAAAACAGGTTGATAATGATGATAATAATTTCTGTGGGCGGACTTATCTGTTCGTATTGAGAAGTTATGGGTATATCTTACGCAAGACCTAGTGAGGAATTCTTTTTCAGGGTGAAAGGAGGGGGGGGGCACTTGCGGAAGACTTTGACTTCGATCGTCTTCCCGGTCAAGGTGCCGTGAAGAAGAGTGAGACACCTTCTTCTCGGCCCCACATAAGCTAGCCAAAATGTGCCCCAAGGTGTGCAGCAGCAACCAGGCGATTCCCGGCTTTGGAACGAAACACGCCAAACCGTACGTACGGTGCACCACGGGTGTGGTCTACGATATCCCCCTTTCATGTGGCAAGGTTTACGTGCGCCAAGGAACATGAACGGTCGTTAGGCGATGAGTCGGCGTCGTTCCAGAATTTACCCACCCATTGCAGCGCTTGCAGAGACTGAACCACGGCTTCAGAAAATAAAAATTCTAAGCAGAAATTAAGATAGATTAGCTCGCGAACAATCAGAAGCGTATTTCATCACACAGAAAGGTGACACGTGCGTCAGCACCACACCTGCATCATTGCGTGCTAGTGAGTTTGAGATACTAAACAAAAAGTGATAGCTTGCACGAATCGCACCCTATCCACTGTTCCTTCATGAATGCACATGCGTTCGTTGCCTTGTATTACTATAAAATACAATGCGTGTTGTTTCAATAAAAATAGTTCGAGTCAGCGCCCGTCCTGTCATGTACTTCTCTTCTTGTCCTCGTCAAATGTAGCACTGCAATATTTTAAGGAAGAATGTATCACCAACTAGCCCCGCAACGTGTTTTGTTAAGTCATGACCAAGCTGCCACTTAAGTTCATCATTCAGCGATGTCATTCCAAGTTACATTTTAAACCAATGAAACAGGCGTGCTAGCACCAAAATCATGTCATAATTGTCGCATTTATGGCATAATATTCATATGTTTTCGTGACCCGTCATGGTTAGTCAGTGCTCGTGGTGTCGTTCTCTCTTCATTCCTGATGTACGCGCAATCATTCACTTCGATAATTCAACACCAAGTGGTTGTACGACGTTTTTTTTCGCTGTCGCCACTGTCATACACTCGTGTTGTTCCATGCCAATTTCAGTTCTCTAAAGTTGACCCTTTGCATGCCCCAACCCATCCACTTACTCAAGTAAATGTTTTTTTTCCTTGTATAGGCAATAACAATACGTACGAACGGGAGAATAAGCCGAACACCTAAAAAACTGGCTTTAGTTGTAGAAGAAAACACGTTTCCGCGTATGTGGATGCTAGAAACGCCACATACACTAGGTCCATCATCCTTCTTCATCGTGCATGGGAACATTGCTTGCCGACGGTACAAAATTCTTCTATTGTGTTCGCCTTTGGGCATTTGCAGTGATTCATCGTGTTGCCGTTTACCACCTGGTCCACGCGTTTCTTCGCTACACACTACAGAGTAACCTTCAAGGTAACCTATAACTGCAAATAAGTTGTGACATACCGGCTAAATGTCTCCTAAGATGGGTCAGTCTGAGTGCCTTGTTGATCACCGCTGCACCTAGCGGTTCCATCGGGGATACCATGGCATTTTAAAGGCTTAAACACTGTAAAATGCCTAGTAGCGTACAGAAAGTAGCCTAAACAAGCTCATTGACTCACCAGTCAGTGCGCCTTTGCTATGCAATAAACGTTCATTAGAGAATATGTGGCAATATAGTTCTATTTGGGTTACATGAAAGCTTCATCAATTGGTTTAGTTGAATATTGTGGTTTTGTAACATTATAAACAAGTTACAAACATTGACGATGGTGTATGTTGAAAGTCTGACTGAAGCAACGCAACAGCGAGTATAAAACACGTCTTTTACATCCTGCGTGGACTACTGCGGCAAGCGATGCCGGGCCATCAATCAACACTACGCTTCAGTACAGAGAACAGCGACGAATAGAGGTATTGAATGAAGTGGTACAAAACCCGCTTGGTAGAAAGGTAAAAACCGGATAACTATTACGCTGGTTGAAATCATATATCCACAAGTCTTCCCTTAATTCTTATTTCAACAATTCTTTGCTTAGTCGCTTTTGCTTTATCCTCTCCTGAAATGCTGCACTAATTACTAGCAGAGAACCGCATAAGTAAATGACATGGTGTACAGAGACACGCTTGAAAAAATGCCAGGCCGTGTTTTATCTTGCCATACAAGAACTGTCTCTTCTTTCTTCGTTGTGGAGAGCCCTACGTACAGGTGCCTCAAACATACATTACACGTCAGTTCACCAGAAAGCTAAGGACACAAGTAACCTTTGTGTACTCACCAACACATCCGAAAGGCGCCACAAAACAGTGTTCGAACGCCACTCAAAAGGGCCACGACACGACAGAAGAGTGCGTAGAGCGATGACTAGAGGCCGGATTTTTTCGCCATTAAGAAAGCGCGATTTAGGCACCGAAATTAGCCAGGCAAAACAACGGTTTAGGCCTCCAGAATCGTATTTAAAGCACAATAAAATTTTCACATAAATGCACACATAATTGCAAGCGAATACGTGCGCTACCTGTGTCTACGACAGGAAAGCAAGTAATGTTATTGTCTGTGAATACGAACGCGTCAACAGTTGAACGTAGCCGCGCAAGTGTCGTTTGCCCCGCACGGTTTGCAGAATACGGTGTCTCCATTTATTGTGTAGCGTGAAGACACATGTCCACAGTCGAATAAACACAATCCTGCGTGTCCTTCTTTACGGCATGCCTGAGAAGGGCAGAGCAGGAGCAGATAACCAGTACGCTAAAAGCCCGGAAGGGAGGCATGCCTCCTATTCGTGCAGAATCATGTAGGGCCGATTTCTCCCGTGGCGGGGAACACCTTAAATGTAGATTACAAGCAAAAAACAAAAAAAAAAGAGAGAGAAATCTGCGTGCACATCTCAGTTTGCTTCTTTTGCTCTTCACTCTTCTTTTCCCTGACGGCTCTCTGCAATCTGGATTTCACCAACCGCTCGCGCCAAGTCAACGGGATGGCGTATGCTGGCCGGCGTGTCCCATTTCAATGCAGCTAGCAGTTTTGTCCGGGACTTCGTTGAAGCAGAGGACAAGGTTTATAACCCAATACGGTTACGAACAGTCAATGTTTCCCGGTAACATAAATAATGGTCTCAAAGTGCGCCCGAAAGCGACACTTCAGACTAAAATAGTGTTCATATAGGTGCAGATCTTAAAAATGGGAATTTGTAGGCTTTTAAGCGCAAACGCCAAAATGGACATTTATAGGCACGGAGACGCATTGCCGATTATTTCCCTACCTACATGCGGCCATCACTGGGCGTGTGGCATAGGTTATTACGAATGCCAGAGACAGGAGTAACTATGACCTTCGGCTAAGCAATATTCTGTTTTCAATATTATGTTTCCAAGTGTATGTGTCCCGAGATTACCTAAATTCACGGTCATGTTTACGATACTCGTTGGGCTGGGTCGCTCGGAAAAAAATTGACTGATCGATCCGTCACAGGAAGCAGTACGACATCAAAGTTAGTGTCTTCAAGGAAGTAGTGATCATTGTGTACTGATGCATGAGAGTTTGTACAATGTCTATTGGTGTTTGGCAGTTATAGCATTGTTTGACGTCGATGTACCCACGTTGGCGCCTAGTGGTACATCTCCATCGTGACGACTAACGCCCATGATCTTGATTTAACCGCTGTGGCAGCTGAAGTTGTTAGAGTATACCTGGACGCATCATAGCGTGAATGCCGCGAACAGGTGGTATCAAGAAGCACATAATAAACACTGGCACGCAATATCAACTTCTTGAAAGCGTCGTCAATTAAGAAGAAAAGTGGCACGTTGTGCACCCCCCCCCCCCCCGTAAAATGATAACCTACGTCGCTGCTCATGTATACACTACCGCACTGTGCTTCAGTAACACAGGAGGCAGTTGTTCGTAGCTTTAGCTACGAACGCGCGCAGGCGTTCCACATCCCGCTGGTGTCTGTCTGTGTCTGTCTCCCCTTCACCAAGGCACGACACTCAGCCTGTCGACATCGTTGCCCTTCTAGAGGTTTTTTTAGCGCACGAAAAAACAAGGACAGAGAAAGGCGTGACACACACAGGCGCTAACTTGCAACAATGTTTATTCTGGAACCAGGGAACCACATATATAGGCAACATCGCTTTTCAATCATCATGATTACACGTACAATTTCACCAATCTTTTCGTAGATAGGTTAACTCCTTACAGGAGAGGGCAATCGAGGGTTTTGAAATACACTTGTCTGCCAGCCGATCAATCATTTCTGCCTCGATTATTTCGCGGGTCAGCTGACCTCTGCTGTTGCTGACAATATTGATCGGATATATGTGGTTCCCTGGTTCCAGAATAAACATTGTTGCAAAGTTAGCGCCTGTGTGTGTCACGCCTTTCTCTGTCCTTGTTTTTTCGTGCGCTAAAAACCTCAGTATGACATACCAACACACCCAAAACGTTACGATATTATGCCCTTCTAGAGCGCTTATTGCAGCAGTTTTATTACACGGTGCTATCGCACTCGAAGCAGTCGGCGGCCGAGAAGCACCGTTGGTGCATGTGGAAGCTGCACTACTCGGACAACGAGCCGTCACCCGATAACACGAAGCGAAAGACTAAGAACGTGAGTGCGTCTAGGATCGAACAGTGGTGGACCCCGGCATAAAACACTTTCGTGTTAAAGTGCGGAATGATAAAAAGGCGCGTGGTTGTACCTTATGTACAGTCGTCCACGAAATCTTTAACTATCGTGCGCAGCGGTGACTTTTCTGTCTGTCAACGCCATATGATGGAACGAAGTTGCAAAATATTGTTTCGTGGGTATGTGCTAGGTGGGCATGCACTTGTACTCACAGTTTGTGGAACTTAATTCAGTCATATGGCGAAGATACAGAGAAAAAACTGCCGCTCGTGCACGATAGTTGAAGATTTGGGCGACTGTACATAAGTTTTCGCACTGCCTGAAGAATGTGAGAAGTAGATATGGGGTGCGTGTTCCCTTATCTGCCCCTGAAAAACTTGCTACTATCTGCTCCCGCTTGCTTGTCCAGCGTTGGTAAGGCTTGCAGTTAATGTTCCGAAAAGCAGAAAGGTAGATACGTTAGATGTAAGTCAGGTGTTGTGCACAGGTTGCGTTGTCATGCGGGCGCGTATATATTTTTCAAACCCACCGATGTGTAACTATTGGTCAAACCGGGCGATGTGTAGCATCTCTCATCATTGAGGGCTACAAACAGTTTGCACCGTCCACACTGCAGAGGTGGTGGTTGGGAACCAATGTCGAGGGAAACAGATTGTTTTTCCGGCATAAGCACCGAAACACGAGGGAAATAATGAAGGCATATGTTCGTTAACAGAGAAGGGGAAAAGTACATAATCTATCCGTATGTTGCCCTTAGCGAAAAGGAGGTGCAAATTCCTAATTGCAGCTTGTTTTCTTGGCTAACGCGGGAATTGGTTCATGTACACGTTTGTGTTTGTTAGTTGTCTTTGTTTCTTTGTATACTTGTTTCTGGACACACGTGTGTGATCCACGTGTTCTGGAATTTCTACGTCATTTGGATGACCATGCTGCACACGCGCAGTTGCTCTGTTGAAACCCAGTTGGCCTTTTGGACTTATTCGCTCGATTTCTTTTAATAAACTTTAGTAGAGAGTAAGCGCTCGTGTTGTCACCTTCTTTGATCTTTTTTCCCGCTGTAAGCAAGTGAAAAATGAACTGTCACCAACTAGCCGAGATTTTCTCTTCTTGTTCAGACTATTTAGCCAACATGGCCGCACTTATCGATGATAGCCACCATCAAGCTAACTTGAGCCGACGTTAGTTATCATTCAATCACCATCAGCCGTCATTTGCCACCATTAGTTATAATAACCACCAATTTTCAGCAACCATTTGCCAACAATATTGCCACGCACACTTCTGTTTTTCCGTTTTTCATGTGACCGGACCTGTTGCACGTGTAACCATTGTCTGGCGCACACACGGCGCCGTAGTGTCGAACATCACCGATTGTTTTGGAACGCGAACGGTAGAGTTGATTCTGGAATTAGCGCGGCCGCCAGCGATACGCCTGGAATCTTCGATGCCGCATGTGTAAGTGCCGACGCGTCTTAGCGCAGATCAGATTACTCGACGACCTACGACTGTTCTCGCCTCTATCAGTGCACAACGTGTATCGCTTGCATTTTGAGCTTTTATTTTTCGGGCACGAGTTCACCCAATATAAAGAGTCCCGTATTTCCCAGCCTTGCTGGAACCTTCTTCATCGTCCCCAGCATGTGATAATAACATTCTCTGTTAACCATCATAAAGCGGTTGTTAGCCGGTGCTTTAACTGACATGAGGCA
>JALIZH010022776.1:0-63324 GCA_030522465.1 Rhipicephalus appendiculatus
CCCTTCGATATTTTAGTCCTCCACCACATATGAATGCATCAAGGCACACCGCAACGGTGGTGACACTTGCATGCTTTCTTCTTAAATACACACAAAAAAGAAGAAATATAACACCGAACGTCCACTTACCTAAAAAATGTGGGGGTCAAGCCAAGTGTCCGCAGTTTGTCAACACCAACCAGAAGAATTAAGGCCTCCTCGCCCAGGCGCCTGCGTCACTCAGCTCTCGGATGGCTCGGACCCATAGAGTAACATAAAAAGTTAAGAGAGGACACTCCCATAGACCCCAGCGGCTGAATTTGGGTTCGCAGCGCTCCAAACGGGCCGGGGGGAACCTTTGCAGCCTCGGAGATGATGGGGACCGCGGAAATGGTGGTCTCGAAGGCCATGTTCTAGAGATCAGAAAAATTACACGGCCTCCGAGACCACTTCTGTGGATGTGCTCGTCTCAGAGGCTATGCTTTAATTGCGTTTTTTTTTTTTACGCGTCGTTTGCATGCATTGATTAGCTTCGTGTAAGCTGTACCGCCAGAGCGGCAAGCACACGATGCCACTGTGTGTTTATGCAGACATTTTAAATAAAACGTAAGAACTCTTGGAAGAGACGAAAACTTTTATTTTCAAGCCATTCTTGGTAAGCACATGCACACTTACATGCGCGCACGAAGAGGTGGGTTCATTGCACTGCAAGACATGGCAATACAGCTGCCATATCTTGAGTTTAAATTTTACAGAAGCAATAAACAAGTAGGGGACATTATGAAAGGCCCCACACAACAGTAAAACTGCAGAACACGCGCACGTACGCATACAGTTAACGACGCAGCGCGACAGTAGCTGCCGTAGTATTTGACTCCGGACGGCATGATCTGAAAAAATAAAAAAAAAAAAAGAACGAAAAAAAAAAGGATGTTGGCTATGTCTTCTCTCCCGCCTTAGCCCAAATTTTCTCCGACGCACTTCACATCACCTTTTCGCGAAAAACAGTGAGGAGTAGATTCCGCAGCTAAAACAAAGCAATATTTGGCGCCATGCATGCGTTACCGAGGCAGTCGTGTTTATTCAGAAGATTAAATCGTAGCCTCAGCTAACAAACATTTTTCTCGATTCACAAATTCTCTAATTGCGCTCGTAACAAGAGCTTCAAGAAATATGCGAACGCCACAATTAAATAACGATGTTAAGCCTAACTGCACTCTTCACACAATTTCACGCATTGAATTCGAACTACGTGTACCGGCACAAAAAAAAAAAAATACACCTAACGACGCAAGCGGCGACTCACTTACTCGCGCCAAGAAACGATTTTCTCGCAAACATGCGCGAAGTGAGGTGCACAAGAAAGCTCTCTGCGCCGAACAGCACAAGCGGCAAATCTTAGCTTAACATGACGAATACAATACGCACTTTGCAAATTAATGACGGCGTTCTTACCAATAGCAGCCGCCAAGCAGAGAGGCACACGAAACAAGTCAAAACCACGAAGCACGTCGAGCACGTTATCGCACATCTTTTATCGCGTCACCCTGCAGCTGTCCGTATGCATTTAACGCTCATGAACACGGAGCGTGATAACGTTGCCGTCGCGTCGACGCCATTCTGCACTACTCTCGCACCCGATACCCGATTCATGTCCGATCCTGCCCGACGATATCGAACCGTCCAATCGCAGGCGATAAAGATAAATTCAGAGCCGCATTGCGACAAGTGGACGCACATTGCAACTAGAAAAGGTACTAAAGTAGATAATAAGTACGCGCGTTCCCTTGGAGATAGAGAGTGATGTGTCGCCCTCTCACGGCCGGCATGAAGCTGCGTAGCCCTAGTAGCCCCGCCGCTTTTGGCCCGAGTGACCACTCTTGTAATTTGTATGTTACTCTATGTCGGACCGACGGCGACACTCTCGCCCAACGTCTGCATCACGTGAACGGGCAGGTTGACAAGTCCGGACATGAACAGCTGCGGATGGCTCGTGGTGGCTTCCGCAGTGACTCTGACTGGAACTGAAACAAGTCACTTCTTTTAGGTTTTTGCAGCTATTCGGGCGCAAACATTGCCAAACGTGGCAGCATTTAACTATTCGGTTTCAATTAGCCAACTGTATGGTAAAGAATGACACGCCACATTGTTGAAACACTATTAATCATGCAACCGCATTCCCATGCGTCTCCGTCGGATTTCGTTTCACGTATGCTGGCCACAGTGGTCGCAGTAGCCGTTGGCTTCGTCTGTTCGCGTGGAGGAAAGATAAAGGAGGAGGAAGCGCGCCTAGCTTCCACAAGCCAACCTCCTCTGAAGCCGCTTGCTCCTCGCCCTCGTGCTCATTTCCCATGTTGCTCCTGTTTGATTTCCTTTTTTGGTCGGCTCGTGAACAAAAATGAAAAATGATGAGCGCGCGCGCTCAGCGTCCACAAGCTAACCTTAACGGACGCCGCTCGCTACTACAAAAATACTCGCTACTACAAAAACCCAATTGAACTTTGGGGCTCACAACGCGTTTAGTGTTTGTTTAAGGAACCAATGATTCTCACACCTGACTCCATGTGACTCATCATATAGCAAAGTTTAAACGAGAGAGACCGCTACTTTTGCAGCAACGTGACAGCATGCCCGCGTGCATACACGCTGCAGGGAAGGCGAAGAATCGAAACTATGGCGGCTGCGAAGTGAAAAAATGCCCCCCACCTCCCCGAAGGGAATCGTGAGGAAATGCGAATGCATTTCGCGCGCGCATCACTCCATTTATATATGGTGGTTGTGGTTCGAAGAAGGAAAAAGGCGCCTAATTTCTGCAGCCCGGTCGGGAGCACGGCGCAGCGCCTGTTTTTTTTTTTTTTTTTTTTTGCTTTTGTTCTGTTTTTTCTTTTGTTATTTATTTTTTTATTCTTTTTGTTCTTTGTTCCTTTTTTTTTCTTTTTTTTATTTTAAAATTTTTTTTTTCATATATAGCTCCACCGAGCTCCCGCGATGCGAGCGCCCTCACGCACTTGAAATGCATTCGCATTTAAAACTGGAGATGCGTAAAGCACGCAGCGATGGAGCGGTGTTTCCTACTGGAACATGCCAATCGCTGCTAATGGGCAATGAGACACAGAAGACTCCGACTGGACACAGAGACCCGCAGTCGGCTTTTAGTTAACGCGCACGCTGCGAATTTTTATTGTTCAACAACGCACAGGAGAAATCTCCCACCGGCACCACCTTGAGGTCAAGATCCATTGCCATATATACGGGATGGACAGTGAACGGTTGTGCAGCGCGAGCAGTCGGTTTTTTTCAACCAAGAAACTCGCTAGCAGACGCTGCCTGCGTCGGCGTCGCGAGGCGAGAGAGGGGGGTAGCGTAGGAGAGGAGAGAGAGGGGGATGCGCATGCGCAGTGGGGGTGTGGACGCTGTGGGCAGGGATGCCTAGAGGAGGGAGGGGGGGGAGCGTATTAGAGGAGAGAGAGGGGGGGACGGGCATGCGCAGTGGGGAGCGCGGGGAGGGATGCCTAGAGAGAGAGGGGGAGCGTAGGAGGGAGAGAGAAGAGAGGTGGGACGCGCATGCGCAGTGAGGGTGTGGTTGCCGCGGGGAGGGATGCCTAGAGGAGAGAGAGGGAGAGAGGAGGTTTTTTATTTATATTTTTTTAAAGGGCTTGCGCATGCGCAGTATGGGTGGTCACGCCGCCCACCACCACCACCGGATTAAGCTTCGCCATAAGATGCTTCACATCTAACACCTACCGGCGCGTACCTCCTCAACCTATCCTCCTCCTCCTCCTCCGCGGACAACGCTGGACAACGCCGGACAACGCCGGATGCCTGACATAGCCCGACTATGAAATGCATTCGCATTTAAAAAAAAGGAAACGGCAGTCCGCTAGCACGCTCGGCCACTAAGGTTGGCCCGACGTACTCACGGCCTCTCTGGCCGGGCAAAAACCGCGCGCTCGGCGCTACACCGGCCTGCTACCTTGTGCCAGCGTCGGCGGCCAGGCTGGTGTCGGTGCAGTGAGCCACATAGGGCGTTGAGGCCAGCAGCTTACGTGGGCCCGTCTACTGGCCATGGTTTCACGGCCGATTACGTCGGCCCCCGCACATGTAGCCGAGTAAGGGGCGACATTGGCCAAAAAGCCATGGTCGGCCAAGTTTGCTTGGGTAGTGCTTTTATCAAGCATTGAAATGATAAGAAAACAAAATAAACAAACAAAAAACATGAGGTTTTCACACATCACCGCCGTCTTGGTACTGCCATTGATTTACTTGACTGATCAGCTCTCACAACCTTTTTTCTGGAGTTCTGTCTTTGAAAGCTCTTTTACATAGATCCTGACTCTTGCACGAGAATAGCGGCTAATGGTCTTCTGAGAAATGTTGTGACATTGTGGAAGATCGTTCTGAAGGGAAGCCATTTGCTTTATTAGGATGTTAACTGTGTTCTCAGATGATGTTAATGAACTTATGTGTGCACTGAATACTCTTTCACACATTCGAAGCAGCTGAAAAGCACTTGCCGAGATGCTAAGGACCCCTCCTTGTACGCCTTCAGGTTTGTTAGTTGGCTCATGGGCCCACCACTTCTAGTTCCCTTCACGGCATGCACACATTTCTCACAAACTGCATCATTTTTATAACCCTTGACACTATGTAGCCACAATAATAGAAAAAGGAATTGTTCTGACAGGTCGTCGATTTCTGGTACGTTTTCAAAATTTTCAGCAGACTTCACTTGCGGCTTCCTGGATGTTGCTGAGATCAATCAAATAAAAAGCGTCATCATCAAGCTCATAGGAACCTGGAGACGCTGGCTTCAGGTACTGGGACAGAGTTACAATCTTTAACGCCGTTTTGAATTCTACTGGTGTTGGAATTGGGTTACGGCGGCGAACAGCTAAAAAGAAGTTTTCTAAGCTATCTTGCGTAAACCTTGACGTAAGGATGAAACTGTACTTTTCTTCATTAAGAAGGAAGTCCTGAAGATAGACGATGGACAACGTTGACAAGATCACTCCTGCATGCACCGGTTTAAAAGTTCCACTGTCGATCTTCAGGGACTGGAACGTATCAATGAATTTCTTAAGGAAACGTATGGTCTCAGAATACTTGTCCTTACAGGAGAGGCTCAGTGCCATGTTTGGATGCGTACTACTCACGAGTTCAAACCACACGTTGGCCTGCTCGAGAAACCATGCCGTAATGAGGATTTCTTTGCTCGAGCCATAGTTCTCAACCATGAAGCGAAAACCACTTGCAGTGGTGCGGCTTAGAATTCTTAGAGCTTTGCTGACCAGCAAAGTAAAGCAACGAACAATAAGTTACAGTTATGACGAAAAAAAGTTCAATTATATAAGTTATTGAAACAGCAAACTTATGTCACAGTGCACAAGCACTCCGCACCTTCATTTTTTCGAAGTGATTCGGCTCTAGGAGGTCCTTGTGAAGGTTTGGTGCCAGTTTGAATGTCTGTTGCTCCTGGAATTCTATCAACTTGATCGCTGGTTGAATGCTTAACGTATTTGAAGGCATGTAATTTTCGGCAACAACTTTATTGCTTAATGTAATAATTTGTTTCCGCAGGAGGTGTCCACATAGATTCTTTGCGAGGTGTGGAACATCTGCCAACACAGCAATCTGAGCATTTTTCCGCTGGGGGTGACTGAACCTGTGGGACACTCTGCTATACTTCCCTATATTAATGCCTAATGTTTTCCACATGGCTCTGTTTCCTGATCCTATCTCTGTAGTGATGGCAATGACATAAAGGTAAATCTCATCATATTTTTTTTATGATTTCAACGGCCATCTTTGCTGCATCATCTACATGAAATGAATTCCCTGAAATGTACAAAAAGATGTTATTCGAAGCACGCACTGACAATGCCATTGAAGGAAAGCTTCAATGGCAAACCTGTGTAATGGAAGCCAACAAATGGCTTCCAGCGTGAGGACAGACCGCCTATCATCATCACTAAGGCATTACTTGCTAAAGTCGATTCTTTTACACCAGGCACCAGCAGTGTAGTGAAGCCAAGCACTGACCCAGTATTTGAATCATACTCGAGCTTTGCTACTATAGCCATCTCATCAATCAAGAGGACGAACATTTTTTCCATATTATTTAAGTTGGCTGTCTTTGTAGAAAAAAAAACGTAGAACAGAAGATTGACCCAGTCCTTCGAAAGAAAGCACGCACATTTGCTGTGTAACATGAAAGTAGCCTTTGAATATAAATAACAGGACTACTTGCACTTTCACTTCTATGCAGAAGGCACGTTTCTGTGGAAATCTTCAAATAATTTGTTATACAGCATTCTAGTTTTATAGTATACTCAAATTAAGCTTCACTTCAGCATGTATGGCGTCTAGAATAATTTCTTTGTCTTGAATCACCATTTTAAGGAAGAAACATGGCATCAGAAACATAGTGTGTTAGGTTGTGGGAGTCGAGCGCGACCTCCCCCCTTGGCGCCTCGTACCCCAGCTAGCGCGGGTGCTGGCCCCGTCCTCCTCGTGCGCCGGGAACCGCCGTTAATCGGCGACATGGCCACCGTGGTTTCGCCGCCAGACCTTCTGTCTGGTGCAAGCCATGCGTCGGTTTTCCCTGCACGGAGACACATGTCCGAACTTGCCCGGGCAATGCCTTCCCCTCGCATCACGCTAGCGCACGTCACGGTGCTTCGCCGGTCCTCATTGGCCGCCCGTGAGAGCCCGCTCTCCCCTTAGCTTGCTTCCGCCCGGCGCTCGCGCCCTCGCCGCGCTCGCGCGCTGTGGCAGACAGTGATGCCAATTTAGCGGACTTTCCACTAAATCTGGCGGATTTTATTTGATTCTGACGGGAAATAAATTCGTCTAGCGGCTAGCGGATTTCCTGACGGGCCATTTTCATACCTAGCGGATTTCTGGCGGATGCCTCACGCAGTGCACTGATTCAAAACCATCGGAAGCATTGCGGAGAAACTTACATTACCTAATCAGTGAAGCGTACTACTGGTTGGCAAGATTTCCTGCCCGGTAAATTGCATACAAGAAGTTACACGGTCTGATGCATTGCGGCGATGAACCACTGAAAATTTTGCTAGAGTGCAGGACGCGGTGGCTATCCCTCGTCGAAATAGCTGTTTCAAGGATCGTAGACCAGTGGACCGAATGGAAGATGCATTTGGAGATGGCGAAGCGCACTGAAAAGTGCTACGCGGCAGAGTGCTGTACGGTATGTACGAGAATTAGATCAATCTGGGGTACTTTCTTTTTTTTGAGACCGATTCTGACAGATGTTCAGAGGTTAACAAGGCATTCGAGGTGACAGATGTGGATCAAACAAAGCTGCCGAAAGACCTCATGACTTTGCTTTCAAGCTTGCTTCATAAAATCGTGATTACGATAGAGAAGGTGGACGTTCAGATGTCCAGACGTGAGGGCCACTTTAACCCCAAGCTGTCTGGGCTACTTCTTTGAGACGTACGTTCACAGCATGAAGGCTGAGAAGACCAACGGGTTCTCTCTCGCAGATGAAGCTGTGATGCGAGAAAGATGCATAAGGTTTATTACCACCCTAGTTGATTAAATCAGGCAGCGATTATTCTTCATTATAGTTCTCCAGGAGACATCACTTTTCTCAGTCCAAAACACTTTTTGCGTCATGAAGGAGCCATTGATTCATCTGCTGGAAGCAATGCCAGTGCCCCCCGGAATCAATCGCAACGTTGAAAACCAGTGGAGAAGATTCGCCCTGCTGCGCTGTGAAACATTGGAATTATGCTGCACCAACTAGCCCAACGCCCAACCTTAGTGAACCTTTCTAACTTTTAGCCTCATCTATGACGAGGTTGACGACAACCGTAGCACTGAAGCCTCTAGCATTCTAGTTAGACTCTTTGGAAGACTCTTTTATACGTTAGTTCAGCTCTCATAGTTTTGGGGAGCCTTTAAGTATGATAAAGGTTTTTATCATACGAAATTTCACTGTTTCTTTTTATTAAAATAAGTCGTAGCGGGAAATTTGGCGGATATGTTTTAGAATCTAGCGGAATCTGGCGGATTTCTTATTGCTTTCTAGCGGATTTCTCACGCCCATCGATGGCAACACTGGTGGCAGATGCTCACAGGCCTACACGAGAGGTAGACGCGCTGCCTTAGAAGGCGGCTTCTCGTGCGTGCGCATGGCTGCTGCCCTTTGTGTGTAGCCGTAGCGTCTGCCGGCAAGCGTACACTCGGTCGGTCTTGCGGAGTTACCCTAACGGCCCGCAATTCTGTGGTTGTCGCACTGTGCTGTATCTTGGGTTAATAAACCCGTGTTAGTTGACGAATTGCCTCGAGTGCCATCTCTGCGCCGTGTCGGAGAGTCGACGAACCCGGCCGTAGCGTCTTTGTGCGCGACGACAGTGGAGAACGTCGTGTCCCTTCCCCGTCGCTTCGTAGGGTAAGCTCTTGGTAGCAAACCTATCTCCACATAACTGGCGCCCAACTTGGTTTCGGCATGGCTTCAGAACAGACCACCTCGAGGCGCTCGTTCCTGCTCGATCCCGTGGCGACGGACTTAATCTCGTTCGATGCGGACGAACCCGACAGCACGAGATATTGTCGCCTCGGCGGCCCTCTGCTTTCGGTCGCCGGGAGAGATCCCTTCTTTGGGGCCCCCCTATGGTGACGCTAACCAGTCGAATGTGGACTACAGTCCCAGCCCGGCCAGGTGCGGGCTTTCTCAGCTGTTCGAGACGCACGCGCGTACGGGCCCCTCCAATGCGTCGTCTCCGCTCGCTGGCCTTCCCTTGTCAGCAGCGCAGTTGACTGCCCAACCTGCCGCACCCGAGCCTTCCTTCCTAGGCCACTTAGGTGTCGGCATGCACGCGCTCACTGACCCACTTTGGTCAGGGGCGCAAAGGGTTGCCAATGTTGTCCACGAGCCAGCTTGCTTAGCCGACAACGTCGCCGCGTTTGCCGACGCTCGCATGCCTCAGCCTTGCGTAGGCGGCACTTTCGACGAACGTGAGCCACCGTGCTCCACCGTCGATCCGTCTGCCTATCGTGTGAGGCATCATGCACCAGTCGGAGCGGAAACCCTACACTACTCCATGCCGTTTACTGGTCCTTTTCGGTCTCACGTGCATGCCGGAGAAACGGCGCGTGACCCTGTCACGGCCGCGCCTGCGTTGAGCAATCGCCGCTGCAACGCAACTGCGGCACAGCTCTTAAATGCCTTGTTGGAAGCGGCGCGCTCGCAGCCTGGTGCTTTAAAGGGAGACTCAGAGTCCCGTCAGCCAAGCACGCCGAGTAGCCTTAGGGTACCTCTGCCTGAGTACAGCGGTTATTCGGACCGCATGAGTGCCACGGAGTACAGAGGCGCTGCACCGCTATCAGCAGGCCATGCGGCTAAATGACAGCGTAATGCTAGCAGTGTGTTGCCCGTATCGCTGACAGCCCAAGCGGCACGGTGGTACCGACTTGTCGGCCACCAAGCTCTTTCGATGGAGGAGTTTAGGACGCAATTTCGTAGCGAATCCCTTCCTCCTGACTATGAGCGCCGCATGCGTCGCGAGCTAGAGCTTCGAGCGCAGCATCCCGACGAATCGCTTATGTTCATACTTTCGTCGTTTTGTGCCCAGATTCGCGGACGTTGTGCACCCACTGACAAGCTTGTTGCAAAAAGGCAGCCTATTCGACAGGACACCTGAATGTGACGCCGCATTTTCTGAACTGAAGTTTCTACTGATATCAGAACCTGTTATTCGTCACTTCAATCCCACTGCTCCAACTGCAGTGCATACTGATGCAAGTGGAATGGGCATCGGAGGTGTGCTTGTGCAGCGAGATAATAATGCACAGCATGTTGCATGTACGAGTCGATCCCCAAGCAAGGCTGAAAGGAACTACACGGTGATAGAGCAAGAATGCTTAGCGGCTGTATTCGCCGTTCAGAAATTTCGTTGCTACCTCTACGGCCGTTGGTTGACGATTGTGACGGACCATCATTCGTTGTGTTGGCTGGTCACCCTCCGAGACCCTTCTGGCCGCCTTGCACGCTGGGCTTTACGACTCGAAGAATTTCACTTTAACATTTCGTATAGAAGTGAAAGACGTCATTCGGACGCTGATTGCCTTTCTCGCCTTCCTATGACCACGACGGATGATAGTACGGACAACTTCGACATCTGTTTTGCTGCGGTCTCTCGCGCGTTTCCTGACGCCAATATCTTCAGGCGGGAACAACACAACGACTTATCTTTGGACCCTTTGTTCGCTGATGCCCGCAGTCACAAAGACACTGGTCGCTTTAGTCTTCGCGATGGACAGTTGTACAAAGACACTGGTCGCTTTACTCTTCGCGATGGACAGTTGTATAAGACAAATTACTGAGCAAGTGGTGCACGCTATTTGCCAGTTGTTCCTGAAAGTCTTCGATGCGATATTCTCAGTGTTATGCACGATGATCCAACATCAGGACATCTTGCGTTCAATCGCACCTTACATCGCACACAAGAGCGTTTTAACTGGCCTCGAATGCGATATTCCACGAAGCAATACGTCTCGAGCTGCGACAAGTGCCAGCGTCACAAGCGACCCACGGGCGCCCCACCCGGCCTTCTTCATCCTGTAGCGCCGCCTACCATGCCTTTCGAGCAAGTTGGCATTGCCATGTTAGGACCGTTTCCAAGATCTTCGAATAACAACCGTTGGATAATAGTCTGCGTCGATCACGTCACCAGATAAGTTGAACCCGCTGCAATACCATCCTCCACAGCTGATTACGTCGCTGCCTTCTTGTTGCGCTCCGTTGTTCTTCGTCATGGTCCACCTCGAGTAATCATTAGTGACCGTGGTCGCCAATTTATGGCCGACGCTGTGGAAGAGTTGCTTCGCCTCTGCACTTCGCAGTTCAGACATTCTACGCCATATCACCCCCCAGACGAACGGACTTGTAGAACACACCAACCGCACCCTCACTAATATGCCGGCTATGTATGTCTCATCCAATCGCAAGAACTGGGACGAGATCTTACCGTTTATTACCTATGCGTACAATACGGTGAAGCATGAGACCACGGACATCACGCCTTTATACTTGCTCTACGCTCGATCGCGGCGCAGCTCCCTCGATACAATCCTCCCATTTACACTCCATGCTGAGGACTCAGTGGCCGAAACGTTGTGCCGCGCTGAAGAAGCCCGCCATATTGCTCGTCTGCGCACACTGGCATCACAGGATCGCTCCAAGCAGCGGTATGATCGACGCCGCGATGTCATTGCATTCCACAAAGGAGAACTTGTGTGGTTGTGGACCCCTCAACGCAAACGTGGCTTATGCCAGAAGTTTTTTCCCGCACTACACTGACCCGTTTGTCATCATAGATCGCTTCAGCGACTTGACGTACGTCGTGGCGCGCTTGACGTCTGCTGGTCGTCGGTCAAGTCGAACGCAATTGGTGCATGTGGCTCGTCTGAAGAGGTTTCATCCCTCCAATGATTTCGACTCGGCCAGCGGGCTTCGTCTGTGAACCGGCGTATTACTACGGTACGAGTCGGGCTGTTGTATGAGCCGGGCGAGAGGAAGAGGAAGACGAGGTTGTCTGGTGCGGCTTGTGGACTCCATATTTGCCTGTCATTGCCTGACCTCATCCTCATGCTATAAATACACACATTCAACCTTAATTCAACCACCGTAACAATATTATGCAATAGTTCTGTAGGGTTAAAAATAACGATTAGACAGAATAATCATTATGGACCTATATAATAAATGAGTGCAAAAGAGATAACTCAAAAACACTTTGACTCAGTTTCATATGAAGCGCTGCGAAAGAACATAACAGAAAAAAGAAAGAGAAAAGCAAGCACAATGATATAAAATAAGTACTGTACCATGTTACATCACAAATATCAAATATAGAAATATACAAATATACAGCTAATATGGACAATGATAAATGCAATAGCGATAGCGTCGCTAACATATTGCCGAGAGCACGGTTTTGGCCAGCAAGTTCGACAAATTTGTCCGCAGTGGGCTGTGTGACCACCGTCTCCGATAAAGCGTTCCACTCCCGAACAGCCCACCGTAAGAAAGAAAAACTAAACGCATTCTTGGTGCAAAAGTATTCTTGGAGTGTGAGGTGGTGCTTATGGCGGGTTTTTCTGGAAGTGTTGTAGGAAATGTAGGTGTTTGAATCTATTTTAGTTTTGTCATGAAGGATTAGCTACACAAATTTGAGTCCAAACAGCATTGCACGATTAGATAACGTGTGAAGGCCAAGCTCTGATAGCATCTGCGTAGGCGAGTCGGTGCGTCTATATCTGTTACACATAAAACGCGCGGCACTTCGTTGTACAGTCTCAACAGTAGCTGTGTGATTTTGGCTAGACGGGAACCATGCCACACTCGCATATTCTAAGGTAGGGCGTATAATCGTCACGTAGGCCAAAAGCTTGGCTTCCCTTGCAAGTATGGCAGGGCCCGCTTTAGAAACATCAGCTTTCACGTTCTTTTCTTGTGACGCGTTCTACATGTGCCGGCCATCCTAAATCTGACGAGATATGACAACGCCCAAGTATTTAGACTGAGTATAAGGACTTTACCTTATATAAAGCAATCAGGTAAAACAGACACTGTGTGCATGACTTGATCGCAAGTGGGCTCATGGTGCAGAATGGTTATTAATAGAAAAGCCTAATATGCTGACTAGAATAGCTTCTTCCATTTAAGGCACAGGGAGCACTATAGTGCACTATTTCAATTACTACGTGAGATAGAGCCTTGTGTAGCAAACGTACAGGCTAGCTGCACACACAGGTACGTAAAATTAATCTAAATCCCATTCGTGTAGTTCACTGTAAGAAGGAAGCGTATAAAAACATGAGTAGAACAGCATTCTCATTTCAAGTCACAAGGAGCAACATATTGCAGTCTGAGGTACACGATGAGGCTGCACCCTAATACTACAAAAATACAGGATAACTGCAACTACGGGTGAGCTAAAATAGAAGTACAATAGAAACTGTGAACATGAACTTAATCTCAGTTGGGCTCGTGCTGCCAAATGTTTTAAACACAAATGACCGAATTATACTTACTAGAAAGCTTTTTCACTTCAAGACACAGTGAGCGCTATATTGCACTTTTTAAAATACTAGGTGAGATGTAGAACAGCTTTTTCACTTCAGGGCACTGTGAGCGCTGTATTGCACTCTTTCAAATACTAGGTGAGATGTAGCATTCTAAAGTACAGGCTAGCTACATACAGAGGTATGTTCAGGCTAGCTAAATACAGAGGTATGTAAAAGTAATCTAAATCACGTTTGTTCAGTACACACTACACGAAGAAAGCATGTAAAAAGCACGAGTAGAAGACCCTTCTCACTTGAAGCCACACGAAGCAATTAATTTTGGCGAAAGCCCTAGCTGCGTCATCGAACGCAAAAATTTACCGTCGGCGGCATCAACAACAGCAATGCAAAATATGAAAACGTGATGACACACCATATGACGTCGCAGATGGCCACATTTGTGACGTCATCGTGACGTAATCATGACGTCACGTGATGACGTCATCACATTACACCATCCCTTTTCATTGCCTCCGTGATCGGTGGGCGGGTCACGGAGGCAGTACGAAACCAGGTGAAGTGCCGTAAAAACGGTGCAGCAGTCACCGTTTCTTTTTTAACTGTAAACGTTAGGTGAAGTTTCATTAATTTAAGGCAGAACTAAAATGAAATTAGATCCTAATCACAATGCTGCGGAAAAAACACGTCTGAAATATAGATGAAAAGCATTTAGATAATAAAAAGTGAGATCAGTACGTCACGATAATGCAGAAAAAGATACACTAGAAGTGAATGGTCAGCGAAAATGAAAGTACACTTCTCATTCATTTTCGAGTTTCACACAAGTTTGAATTCAACTCTCACAGAACAACAGCGCTCTTGCGCTTCTTTATAGAAAGCTGTGGGAGATGTAAAAGTTATGCTCGTACAAACTCAATGCACAAATAGCAAAAAGAACTGTGCAGTGTTGTCCCATTTTCTAATAGTCTAAAAAGGAAGTAATGAAGACAAAAGACTGAAATCCTTAAATGTCGAACTCTGCAATTACCTCCATTAAGCGCGCTTTGCACTTAGCTGCCACAGGTATGGCCAACCTGTATAGTGTCAAAGCAACAGACATGCCAAAAGACTGATTTTCTGTCGTTTTTTGGAGGTGGTTCAGGAGTTGTTCATCAAAATTATAGTTTTTTTTATAGTTTCTTCTGTGTGCTTCAAGGCTTGAGTACTGAAGTAGGCTCATCAACCTGTAGCGCAGCCTGGCCATTGCAGCGCTGCTCCGGTTGGCATGTTTCCACCTCCTCGACGTCGTCCGCAGGCGACAACGGTGACACACAGCGAGTGCCGCACACGCTGTTCACCAGTTCCTCTACCTTGGTGTCCTGGCTTCCCACTTCTTCTTGCGAAGCACACACGTTAGACACGGTTCTGAAAAAAAACATTCGGGCCGCAAGTTAAATATTAAGAGTAGAGGGACCACGCATGAGCCTTGAAAACGACGTGAACCCGTGGGGATTCGTTGGGGATTCAGGAAAGAACATAAGAAAGCGCAAAAAACGTCAAATTATGGCACCTCAGCTTCCCGGGGCGTGGCAGCAAGGGTGCTAGTGTTGGCCAGTGTCCATCGGGCTGATTAAGAGGGGTGGGGGGGTGGGGGGGGGGGCTCATGGTGGCAACAGCACTGAAGAACACTCCAAGGGCCTGCAATATGACAACCTCTTGACTCAAGGAAAAACTTGGTGTTGTTATAGGCAGTTGCCATGGCTGTTATGTGATTATTCTATCACCTCAAACCAGCAACCCACAACTATATTATAATATTACAACTCGCGAGCACTCTTGCTTCCACTGAAGCAGAATAATACGAATTAGCGATATTATCGGCGCGTAAGCAGCACAGAAAACGCTTGCTATTGTAGAAGTTATATATCAACCCAGTTCCCCTACATAACAATTTCATTGTTACAGATACGTTATGCTTATAGCGGATCATTAAAACGTACCACAGCGCACATGTCCTCACCATTAAACAATACAACTCCCAACAATCATTAAAAACACTTGCAAATTATCAACGAAAGGAAAGAAAACGCACGGTCGCATGCGTCCGCAGTCTTTATAAAATTCCATCGCTGAAAGCAATTCCCATGTGCGCTTCGCGACATAGCCGGACCCGCTCCTTTTGGACTGCTCGATCAGCTTTCTTTCCCTGTTGAAGCGGTCTCGAATTTCTTCCACAGGTTCAGGCATTCATCAACTGCGATTCAGAATAATAAAAAAAAAGCAACGCAACATAGTCTGACCAGTTCTACAGCGACAATAATCCACGGCGACTAATATCGAGTGCGAAATCCAGCTTACCAGTGGCGAGACCGCACTGTTTTCGTTTGGCTTCCCAGGCTTTCGCTTTCCTTTCCGCATCGCGGTAGTCCAAGTGTTCGACGTCGTAAACGCACGGATGGTTCCTGATTCCTTCGAGCAGGCGCTCAACCGCGCATCTTCGGCTGAGCTGCGACCATCCACGGATGTCGAAAACACCGCGACCGAAGTTTCTGAACGCAAATCGCACTCCGCCATTTTCACTTCTGCCCGGCGGCGCCGCAGCGCGCGATGCATTGTGGTCTAGCGTCGGCCGCGTGAAGCGCGTGAAATAGGAACATGTGTTGAATTCCAATGGCAGATCGCGAGCGCTTGGCCGGATCGGGTACGGAGCGCGTAGCTCCGAGCAAGATCGCTGTCGCCAAATCTGCCATTAGAACGCATGTGCTTCGACGGGACACGGCCGCCTGGATCATCGGCGGCCGCGACGGGACACGGCCGCCTGGATCATCGGCGGCGCGGCCGATGATCCAGGCGGCCGTGTCCCGTCGCGGCCGCCGATGATCCAGGCGGCCGTGTCCCGTCGGAAGCAGCTGGTACACAGAAATCTCGCGAGGGGGCGCCAGGCTACAAGAGATCCGAATGATCCCGGCATTCCGTGAGTTTCGTTTTCTTGCGGGGCATCCGCGAGTGTCGCACGTTATTGGTGGCTAGCACGTTTTCGCGCGCGTCGAAGTCGGCCTAATGGACCTTCCAGACGACACTGCAGATGCCAGCCCAGCTGTGAGTGCCTTAGTCCACGCAATGATTATGGCCGTGCCGGAAACACAAGGTATGTGTTCGTTTTACAGCCTGTCTGCGCCGAACGTGAAGCGGTTGTGAAGGGGTCGCCGTGCAGATGTCTATCGTTGAAGTGTCTTGACCTTATACGTGAAGATGTGGCGTGTGTCGACCTTAAGATAGCTTATTGTAAACTCAATATTCTTCATTTACGAATGACAAAGTTCGACTTTGTGCGCAAAGTGTGAGGCCAAGGCTGCTGCTTTGTGCATGTGCAGTCAAACTTTAAGCGAGCAGTTGGATATCGTTGTTCAGCGTTGGTATCTTTCGCTCTGCTGCCTGTATTTTGCAGAAGAGTGTGATATATCGAAGAGGGTAGAGACAATGGAAGCTACATTTTAAAAAAACGTAACCTGAGAGGTCTGTATTAGAATGTACCGCATATGAAGTAATTGCACCTAACACCGAGATTGATTTCGAAAATCATTGCATTTCAGATCCCTCTGCGGCTTGCCCGGCGAATTTGGTCGGTCAAGTTGAACAAGCGCCCAGCCAAGGTATGTTCTCTTCCTACGGTAGGCACAATTGCTGCAAGCAATAATATAATACGTGAAATTAATCTCGGTAAATACCGTGTAGTGCAGTGTATTTATGAAGAACAAATGCGCCATTAAACGATGCAGTTTCCATTTCTGACCGTGTAATTGCCAAAGGAAATGCGTTGGAAGCATTTTTACCACTTGCGCTTGTGTTCGCATACCTATTTCGTCGCAAATTTACCTGCACTATTGCTTGGTAATTAATATACCTGGTGTTCAAAGTTAAGCTTTCTCGTTTTATTAAAATTCAGCACTGGGAAGAACATGAAAACCACCTTTGCAGATAACTGATACATCCAGGGGGGACACGCAATGAGACAATAATGATCGCTTTCAGGTGCCCAATTAACTCAGAGTCAATAATTAACTTTTTAGTGATTGCAGCAAGAAAGCATGTTTGTATTGAAAAGTTTGAGGCAGTCGCATTTATACACAGTTCCATTTGGAAGAATTCTTCTAGCATGTCTGTGCTCCGAGATATCCCGCTGCAAAGTTTAATTGTGGTTTACCTGATTACGCATGCAAGACAGTCAGCGGTGGCGCCAACTCCTCCCCGGTGGGCCGTGGCCGTTGTTGCGTCGTTTAATCTGATAACGGGTCGAAGGCACAGGCAAAGATGATAACGGTTACCCTTTTGCTACTGGCTGGCGATAGCAAGCAATGACTGTTCGTCACATCGGGGAGGAACATTGCGCTGATCCACAGCACCCTGCATGCGTAATCAATTAAACTTTGCAGCGGGATATCTCGGAGCACAGACATGCTAGAAAAATTCTTCCAAATGGAACTGTGTATAAACGCGACTCCCTTCAACTTTTCAATATAAACATGCTTGCTTGCTGCAGTCACTAAAAAGTTAATTAATGAATCTGAGTTAATTGGCTCCTGACAGTGATAATCTTCTCACTTTGTGTCCCCCAGGATATATATGTTATCTGTAAAGGTGGTTTTCATGTTGTTCCCAGTGCCGAATTTTAATAAAACGAGAAAGCTTAACTTTGAACACCCGGTATAATTTTTTTCAGGATAACTTGGAGAAAAAAAAGGTGACAAGCGCGGTAAGTTGGCGCATTGGTAATTCTGTTTTAGAAATTTTGTGCATTGGAAACTCTATTATATATAGTGCGCATATACTATGGCCTCTCATTTGCTAGAAGTTGCGCCTGTACTGATTGGTGCTTTCACTATTGCAGGTCGTGGTTGTGAGTGGACGGATGGGGAAACCAGATTACTATTAGATTACTATGAGCAGTACTTCGCTCGAGTAGGGCCGATGAAAAAATTTCGGAACAAGAAGGAAATGTTTTCGCACATAGCACTGAAACTGAGGAAAACCCTTGGAGTTGAGAGAACAGCCGAGCAGTGGAGCACCCGCTAAAAGACAATAATGAAGCGGAAGAAAGCAGCTGTGGAACACAACCAGAAATCAGGCAACTCTCCAACACCAGTTCCTTTTGAAGACGAGGTGGAAAAAATACGCCAGCTTGACGACAGCTTGGAGCCAGCTGAGCTACGGGACAGCTATGGTGTGATTTCAAAAAAGGCAAGACAACCCCTCCTTTACAGCTCCTTCGCCGTTGTCTCAAGGCGGCTCCGACACCACTGCTGAACCGAGTTGTACATCGGAAGACTCACAAGCTAGCATGTCGGTAGGCTCTACAGAGAATAACGAGAAGGCGCCAACTATGAATACTTCACGACAATCAAGTGTAAGGGCACAAGAAATTAATCTCTTCTTTGAAGAAATGGAGCGCCTTCAAAAACTTAAAAAAGAACAAAAAGCTGCCCGTGAGGAACAAAGAAGGCTGCAACACGAAGAAAGAAGAGAATACAGGGAGGAGCTAAGAAAAGAAAAGGCTGCACGACATGAACAAAAAATGCAACTGCTCAATCGCGTACTTGGGTTACCTGAGGTGGATGAATAGCGCCCAAGTGCCGGACTGTATGGAACATGTATTCATTCAGTGTTAATAAAACCATTTTCACGCAGAAATTTCTCTTACGTGGCGCACTGTGCTGCTTATGCTTTTGTATTTATGGCAGTATCAATGTTCGAATTCACTAATAATTTCACTGTATTTATGAAATGCCATCTCGACAAGTTTAACAGTTTATTGCACTTTTTACACACCTGAAATTTTCAAAAGTTCCCACTCATGGTACACCACTACTGCTTTCGCGCGCATTGCTTCCAGCAACTTGTTCCTCTTCATTTCTCCTAGGCTGCGCAGCAACGCTTCCTCAGCAGTCTCGTCTATGTCGTCTGTGAAACATTCTTGAGGTGTCGTGTCATCATTCCTGAGGTGTCGTGTCATCATCTGGTTCATCTGGCTTGATTTCTCCGGGATCAATGCATAAGTTATGCAGTATGCAGCAGGAAATAATGAACTTGTCCAGCCACTCTATTCGCAATGCCCACGATAGGTGGCGCGCTGTACGATTCAAGATGGCGCCCGAGGGAGGGTCAACCCGTTTGATAGCATAGGAATAGATACGGCCTGCGGACGTATACGGCCCGTGCCACTTTCACCGGATGAAGTCATGAGCTGCACTGAAATGGATGAGACCGAAATGCTTTCTCAAGCCATGGAAGCTCGCCACCTAATTATTTGCCGCGGTGTGAAAGGTTATATTTCAGCTCCGTTACCGTGCATAAGCGATGCTTTGCGAAGTCCTGTGCGTGCGGCAGAAAAAAACTTCATGAACTAGAATTGGCATATGACCTGAACGGCACTCCGATATACTGTGTACCGAGCCTGCCTGACGGATTTGCCGCAGTGGTAGGCCGCTAGCGAGTAGCGCCATTGCTGCTGCACGGGACCGAATGTTTAACGTGGCGATGGTTTGCAAACATACGCCGTCGTCATTACTTGCGCAGTCAGGAACGCCGAGTTGCTTCTTCAACGGAACACAAGCATTTAACATCCTATTTAGTAGCGCTTGTGTCACAGCCATGCTCAGACTAAGGCTGTGCGCAATTCACTGCACTCGGATGCTGCAGGTTCGATCAGCACGATCGAAACATGAATATCTGTCGAACAACTATGCCGTTCGGAAGGTACCGGTGAAGTACAGGAGAAGTTAGCCGAGAGGCGTGGATTGTGGCAGTGACTGCACGTTTCATCGCTCTAACCATTTCGCTTCCTTGTTCCGAGCTGGAGCGTTTTGGCGGCATGTGGCGCTCGATAATATCCACAATAATTGCGCTACGTGGAATGCACAAGAAAAACTACGTTTTTATTTCAGTCTCGCTGAAGGATAATATATATTAAATACAATCAAAGTGACTTACGAGCGTGAAAAAAACAGCGCACGAGGGGACGTGAAGTGCAACTCGCTCCTCGTGAGTTAGCCGCTGATCGTTCATCGTCGCTGTCACACTCTGCGCTTTCACAGCCTTCTCCGCCCAATGAAAAATCCTCGTCGTCAAGATGGTTTCTCTTAAAATCATTTCTGAAAGCAATCTGAAGAATTTCCTCCGCCGACCGACTTCAATTAGTCCGCGTCACAACGTTATCTGGGCGCGCAGAACTTTTTCGTCTAACACCGGCCAACAAACAAATCACTTGCAGAGTGCTGCCATCTATCAACAAACGTACAAAAACAAGCTGCGCAGCGCTGGCCAATTTGAGATTGCTCAGTTATCCGCGATGCGCAGCGCCTATAGGGGCGCCACTGAAAGCCGCGTAGCGGCGGCCGTCGGAACCGCAAGCAGGCCGCGTAGCAGACGACTGCTTTCACTGCAAGCAAGAATGACGGAAGTGCGCGCGTGCGATTTGCCGCTTTTGCGCGTTCCAAATAATTACTTTTGCGGCGATAGTGTGCGCAAAGGAGCCGCACTTTATAATAGTGAACCAACGCGTGAACCAACGTTTTTTCTCGACACAGTAGCTTCGTTTACGTGCCATGTGTTTATATAGTAGATTTTGAGGGAGCGCTGTCGCACCGGCGCATGGATTTCACTGGTGTGGCCACGCGAAGGGTCACCGTTGGTAAAACTCTGAAACCAGCACGGTAAACTTGTGAAAAGACATCTCGGCAGCTTGCGCTAGTGGCGCAAGGGTTTCCTATTAGCATTGTTATAACCGGCAAGGCGGCCTGCAAGGGACGCTCATCGGCATGCCTTCCAAACGCAGTCCGCGTCCAGCAGGGGAACGCAAGAGGTGTTCTTGTGCGCTGCAGGGAACGCGCAACGGCGTTGCTGGTACACGCAGTCTCCGTCCTGTGAAAAAGACTTGACGAGACGCGCGTGCACGGTTGGATATAAAAGGAGCGCATCGAGGGTGCGCTGGGGGGCCTCTTGTCGCTTGCGAACTCTTCTCATGTAAAGGCGCGTCTCTACGCCTAGTTTGTTTACTCTTGTAAATATTGTCACGTGGGTGCGACGTCGACGAAGGCAGCAGGCGACGTGTTTAAGATGAAACTGTTTATTAGGCCGAACTTGTGGCCGGTAAACGGAAAGTAAGATTATAGCAATACACGCTGGCACTGATAGCGGCGAACAGAGCGTCGACCGTCGATCAAACTAAACATCGTTGGAACGCGCCGGCTTTTATAACTCACGCGTCGAACATTCTAGCCTTATCACTAGTCGTCGCGCACGCTCTGGAATAATCTTGAGTGTTAGCGTCTTGCGTGCAATCTTAACAGAATGATCTACTACAAGCGAGAAGCTTCTGGAACAATGAGGCGCGGTCTGCGCCGAGTACTGCTGATAGTCCTTGTGGGCGGAAACCGAATACAGTAAAAGAAACGCGCGTGGCAATGCCCCCCTTCTGAAAAGGCATCGTCCCGATGCTTAGAACAGAACACATGGTAAAAATACATGCAACAATAAATAACAATAAATCAAGAAAGTTCAATAAACAATACGCACAAGCAAGAAAGTCCAATGAAAAAAATGAAAAAGTACAGTCCTCAGGTTCACTACCGCGCGTAAAACGGCTTGAGGCGCACGACATGGACGACTTCAGGTCGCGCACGGCGCCGTTGAGAGTTCGAAATGCCGTCGGGAACAACCTCGTAGTCGATTGTGCCGAGACGTCGAAGCACCCTATACGGTCCAAAGTATCGTCGTAGAAGTTTTTCACTAAGTCCACGTCGTCGTATCGGCGTCCACACCCAAACGCGGTCGCCGGGCTGGTATTCCACGAAGCGTCGTCGAAGATTGTAGCGGCGGCTGTCAGTCGTCTGCTGATTCTTGATCCGCAGACGGGCGAGCTGTCGTGCTTCCTCGGCGCGCTGTAGGTAGGCGGTCACGTCGATGTTTTCCTCGTCCGTCACGTTTGGTAACATGGCGTCGAGTGTCGTTGCCGGGCTCCGTCCGTAGACCAACTTGTATGGCGTCATCTGCGTCGTTTCTTGCACGGCCGTGTTGTATGCGAAGGTCACGTACGGAAGGATGGCGTCCCACGTCTTGTGTTCGACGTCGACGTACATGGCCAGCATGTCGGCGATGGTCTTATTTAGACGCTCGGTCAGGCCGTTGGTCTGTGGGTGGTACGCAGTGGTCCGGCGGTGGCTTGTGTGGCTGTATTCCAAGATCGCCTGGGTTAGGTCAGCCGTAAACGCCGTACCTCTGTCGGTGATGAGAACCTCTGGGGCGCCGTGTCGAAGGACGATGTTCTCAACGAAGAACTTGGCTACCTCGGCGGCACTGCCTTTGGGCAGGGCTTTTGTTTCGGCGTAGCGGGTGAGGTAGTCGGTGGCTACGACGATCCACTTATTTCCGCAAGTCGACGTTGGGAACGGCCCCAGGAGGTCCATCCCGATCTGCTGGAACGGTCGCCGAGGAGGCTCGATCGGCTGAAGGAAGCCTGCTGGTCTTGTTGGCGGTGTCTTCCGTCGCTGACAGTCTCTGCACGTCCTTACGTAGCGAGCGACGTCGGCGGCAAGGCGCGGCCAGTAGTACTTTTCCTGTACTCTGGCGAGCGTGCGGGAAAGTCCGAGGTGTCCAGCCGTCGGGTCGTCGTGTAGAGCCTGCAGGATTTCTGGTCGCAATGCTGAAGGCACTACGAGGAGGTAGTTTGCTCGAAGTGGCGAGAAATTCTTCTTTGTGAGAACGCTGTTTCGCAAGAAAAACGACGCGAGTCCTCGCTTGAATGCCTTGGGAACAATGGCGGTTTTGCCTTCGAGGTACTCCACAAGGCCTCTGAGTTCCGGGTCGGCTCGCTGTCGTTCGGCGAAGTCATCGGCACTTATGGTTCCCAAGAAGAAGTCATCCTCCTGGTCATCCTGCGGCGGCGGGGCGACGGGGGGCGCGAAAAAAGCAGTCGGCGTCAGAGTGTTTTCGTCCGGACTTGTAAACGACGGTAACGTCGAATTCTTGAAGTCTCAGACTCCATCTTGCGAGACGACCTGAAGGGTCCTTCAGGTTAGCTAGCCAACACAAGGCGTGGTGGTCGCTCACAACTTTGAAGGGCCTGCCGTAGAGGTAGGGGCGAAACTTTGACGTTGCCCACATGATGGCAAGGCACTCCTTTTCTGTTGTGGAGTAGTTCGCTTCTGCCTTGGATAGCGACCGGCTAGCATAACCGATAGCCCTTTCCACGCCGGCTGTTCTCTGGACAAGAACGGCGCCGAGTCCTACGCTGCTTGCGTCGGTGTGGATTTCCGTGTCGGCGTGTTCGTCGAAATGCGCAAGTATTGGAGGCGTCTGCAGGCGTCGTTTCAATTCTTGAAATGCTTCGATTTGCGCCGCTCCCCACTTGAATTCCACGTCGTTTTTCGTGAGCTGAGTTAGTGGCTCGGCGATGCGTGAAAATTCCTTGACGAAGCGTCTATAATAGGCGCACAAGCCGAGAAATCGGCGTACGGCTTTCTTGTCGGTGGGTGGCGGGAAGGCAGCGATGGCGGCAGTTTTCCGTGGGTCGGGGCGAACTCCAGACTTGCTGATGACGTGACCCAAGAACAGAAGTTCCTCGTATGCAAAGCGGCACTTTTCTGGCTTCAGGGTGAGTCCGGAGGCCTTGATTGCTTGAAGTACAGCTTGAAGGCGCCGGAGATGTTCGTCGAAGTTTGATGAAAACACAACGACGTCGTCCAAGTACACAAGGCAGGTCTGCCACTTCAAGCCGGCCAGTACAGTGTCCATAACACGTTGGAACGTCTCAGGTGCCGAGCAAAGACCGAAGGGCATGACTTTGAATTCGAAGAGGCCGCCTGGTGTGATAAAGGCAGTCTTCTCTCGGTCTCTCTCGTCGACCTCGATTTGCCAATAGCCGGTCTTGAGGTCCATCGACGAAAAGTACTTCGCGCTGTGGAGTCGATCCAGGGCGTCGTCTATACGTGGGAGAGGGTATACGTCCTTCTTCGTGATCTTGTTCAGACGGCGATAATCGACGCAGAAACGCAGGGTTCCGTCCTTCTTCTTCACTAACACCACGGGTGATGCCCAAGGACTCTTGGAAGGCTGGATGATGTCGTCGCGTAGCATTTCGTCGACTTGTTGCTTTACGGCCTCGCGTTCTCGCGTTGAAACTCGGTACGGGCTCTGGCGGAGTGGCCTCGCATTTTCCTCTGTTATGATGCGGTGTTTCGCGATTGAGGTCTGTCGAATACTTGACGACGACGAGAAGCAGTCCTTGAATTGCAAGAGCAGACTTTTGAGCTGGTCTTGCTTGTGCTTCGGAAGGCTCGGATTCACGTCGAAAACTGGTTGGGGACCTCGATTCGTCGAAGCAGGTTCGGTAGCATCGGAGAGGGCGAAAGCATCGCTGGTGTCCACGAACTTCTCGATGTAGGCGACCGTCGTACCAATGTTAAGGTGCCTATATTCGTGGCTGAAGTTTGTCAGCAGTACCCTTGCTTTGCCATCACGCAACTCGGCGATGCCTCTTGCGACGCAAATCTGGCGGTTCACGAGCAGGTGCTGATCACCCTCGATGACGCCTTCGAAGTCTGCGGGTTCCTCGCTGCCGACGGAAATGATGACGCTAGAGAAAGGCGGAACGGTGACCTGCTCTTCTATAAGATTTAAAGCATGGGTCGCTGGCGTCGTGTGGGGCGGCAGTGCGTTTTCTGAGGTTAGGGTTATTGATTCAGACCTCAGGTCGATCACGGCGCCATGTTGACTTAGGAAGTCCATCCCAAGTATCACATCCCTGGAGCACTGTTGCAGGATTACAAAGCTCGCAGGGTAAGTCCGATCACTGATAGTGACTCTTGCTGTACAGACCCCAGCGGGTCTTATTAAATGGCCTCCAGCGGTCCGAATTTCGGCGCCTTCCCACGCAGTCTTAACTTTCCTTAACTTCGCGGCGAACGGCCCACTGACGACGGAATAGTCGGCCCCAGTATCGACGAGAGCGGTGACGTTGTGGCCGTCGATAAGGATGTCCAGGTCGCTAGTTCGTCGTCTTGCGTTACGGTTTGGTCGCGGCGTCGGATCACGGCTTCGTCGGCTTGTTCCGCTGCTTCGACGTGGTGTCGTCAGGTCTTCCTCCGGTCGCGAACTTGCGTCGTCTGGGCTCCGATCGGCTTGCGGCGTGCTCTTAAGACTGTCGAGGCGCCGTCGTCGGCGGCGGAGGATCTTCGGTAGTTCATCGTACAGCAACCGCACCTCCATCGGTTGCTGCCCTTAGTTTTCCGGATATGGGCTCGCGGAACGGCCCCGAGTAGGGCCGGTGTACTGGCGTCGCTGTGGTGACATGTAGCGTCCCGGCGACGGCGATCAGGACTGTCGTCGGGGCGTCCACTGCGCTCCTGCGAGGTAATCTGCGATGTCGCGAGGTCGTTCACCCCGCTGTGGACGCGGCGCGTCGATGGCGAAACCACGAAGTCCCATCTGGCGGTACTGGCAGCGGCGGTAAGTGTGACCTGCTTCTCCGCAATGGTAGCAGAGTGGACGGTGGTCAGGGGCGCGCCAAACGTCGGTCTTCCTCGGAGCGATGCGCTGGCCGGCAGGTGGGCGGTATGGCGTCGATGGCGGCGGTGTCAGGCGACGATACTGTGGCGATGGGCCTTGGCGTGGGCTTGGAGGAGGAGCGTGACGGCGGGCTGCAGCAGCATAGCTCATGGCTTGCAGCTGCGGCTCTCGAAGCTGAGGAACGCCCAGTGATTGCAGGATCTCTTGTCGTACTACGTCAGCGATGGGATCCACTTGGGGCTGCGCTGAAGGTAGAAATTTTCGCAGCTCCTCTTGCACGATCGCCCGGATCGTCTCACGCAGGTCGGCGGTTCCTAGCACTTGGACGTCCGCGTATCTTGTGGCCGAGAAGCTGCGGTTGTATTGTCGTGTCCGCATCTCGAGGGTTTTCTCGATGGTCGAGGCTTCGCATGCGAATTCGGCTACCGTCTTCGGTGGGTTCCTGATCAATCCGGCGAAGAGTTCTTGCTTCACACCCCTCATAAGGAAGCTCACTTTCTTCTCTTCGGTCATGTTGGGGTCGGCGTGGCGAAACAAGCGGGTCATCTCCTCCGTGTAGATCGCAATATTTTCGTTAGGAAGCTGCACACGTGTCTCCAGAATAGTTGCAGCACGTTCCTTGCGGACGACGCTCGTGAAGGTGCCTAGGAACGTCGTCCGAAAGATATCCCAGGTTTGTAGCGCCGATTCTCTGTTCTCGAACCACGTCCTCGCCGCGTCTTCTAGGTAGAAGTAGACGTGGCGGAGTTTTTCTTCGGTGTCCCAGCTATTGAAGGCAGCGACTCGTTCGTAGGTCTCCAGCCAGTTTTCTGGGTCTTCGAGTGATGATCCCCGGAAAGTCGGTGGCTCCTTGGGCTGCCGGAGAAGGATTGGCGTGGGCTGCGTGGTGTCGGTCATCGTCTCTGTAGTCGATGTCGGGATTTGTGGGTGCCTGGTTTTTTCGGGAAGCAGCCCGTACTCTGCCTCTGGTCCTTTCTGCCTGCGGCTAGTTCGACGATCAGGGTTGTCCTTTGCGTCGTCTTCTTCGCGGCTTGGGCTAGGGTCAGCGCCTCGCGGGGGCGTCCGGAGCATGGACGAAGCAGCACCTCCACCAGATGTCACGTGGGTGTGACGTCGACGAAGGCAGCAGGCGACATGTTTAAGATGAAACTGTTTATTAGGCCGAACTTGTGGCCGGTCAACGGAAAGTAAGATTATAGCAATACACGCTGGCACTGATAGCGGCGAACAGAGCGTCGGCCGTCTATCAAACTAAACATCGTTGGAACGCGCCGGCTTTTATAACTCACGCGTCGAACATTCTAGCCTTATCACTAGTCGTCGCGCACGCTCTGGAATAATCTTGAGTGTTAGCGTCTTGCGTGCAATCTTAACAGAACGATCTACTACAAGCGAGAAGCTTCTGGAACAATGAGGCGCGGTTTGCGCCGAGCATAGCTCGGCACACTCACTCATGAGTGCACTCAACTCACACTCACTCACACTCATTTGAACGTGGTGAGTTGAGTATGAGTGAGTACTTATGAGTGTGAGTGGACGTGAGTGTGAACGTGAGTGAATACGCATGAGTGTGAGTGGAGGTGAGTGTGAACGTGAGTGAGTACTCATGAGTGTGAGTGGACGTCAGTGTGAACGTGAGTGAGTGCGAAGGCTGAAAAAATTGTGGTGAGTGAGTACTCCCTTAAAGTGCCGACCTATGCCACTTGAACATTTTTGAAGCAGCGCAACCGAGTGCACAAACCAAATGCAGCACTGCACAAACCATTTTTGAAGCAGCGACCTATGGAGCTCGGCACACTCACTCATGAGTGCACTCAACTCACACTCACTCACACTCATTTGAACGTGGTGAGTTGAGTATGAGTGAGTACTCATGCGTGTGAGTGGGCGTGAGTGTGAACGTGAGTGAGAACTCATGAGTGTGAGTGGTCGTGAGTGTGAACGTGAGTGAGTACTCATGAGTGTGAGTGGACGTGAGTGTGAACGTGAGTGAGTGCGAAGGCTGAAAAAAATTGTGGTGAGTGAGTTTGAGTGAGTACTCCCTTAAAGTGCCGACCTATGGCGCCGAGTACTGCTGATAGTCCTTGCGGGCGGAAACCGAATACAATAAAAGAAACGCGCGTGGCAATATCTAAATAAACGTGCCTTTTTTGTAAGCAAGAAACCTCGCAAGAGTTCTGCTTTGCCGGAGCCTGGGTGGCAGCCTGTACCCCCTCCTCTGTCACATCAGCATGAAGTCATGTTACGAGGCATTCAAAAGGAGGTTGAATCGGTTGAATGTCCTGTCAAAAGCCTTCAATGCGCACAGGTGCCATGTTTTACAGCCAATATGCGTATAGTTGAGGCGAGCGCACAGCGAACATTCTGCACCGGTGATCGCATTCCAGTGCCATCAATAGGTAGAATGGAGCCGATTTCGTGCAGCACACGTGTGATTCCACGGCGCTTTTGTAAAGGAGCCGTCACCTGCCCCACATTCTCTGGCATTGCGCTTCGCGCCATTCGTTATTCAAGAGAGCCTAGGCATCGCGTCTTATCAGTAATAGCACCCTCATGTGCATTGTAGCGTCTACAATGCAGGCGAGGCGACCAAGTGTAAACGTAGTAGCGTTCGCTGAAGACGTAGCGACATAAATGGAGAAATAAAAACACGGTAATCGTTCTAACACTGTCGTAAAGAAAGCGCGATTGCTTACACAGTAAAGAAATGTACACCCTTAAGGGTGTAATACGGGTGTCTGAGTTAAAAGCACCCTTATGAACACCCTTATTACACCATTATTTTCACAATTAGGGTGTTGGTAAGTAAAACACCCTTGCAACACCCCATTTACACCCTGATCTGAGGGGTGTTATGAACAAGGCTACAAATGTACGACATTTCTGGCCAGGCTTTGCTTATATTTTAAGTATACATAAACCGTCTTGATACCAGCAAGACCCGTCCTATTAGCTCCTTGCGGTTCTATAGTAACGAATCGAAGTGCGAAGTAATGCAAGCGAAACACAGCGTTGATTCATAAAGCGCGCGAACTACAAAGACGGAAGACACAACAGGAGAGCCACTTATCCAATAGGATCAGGGCCAATCCCGTTGTATGTGTTCCTCTCGTCTGTCGTTTGCGCGTTTTGTGAATACTGAAAAAGTGAACTAACTAGCCCGAATCAAGGTAATGTTGCGCACATTGCCTCCCCCTCACGCCCCCCCCCCCCCCCTCTTAAGAACGATGCTCTTAAAGCTGGAGGTAAAACGTCGGCCATCTGCAAAATACCCTTTGCGCAGTTGACTAGCCATAACCTCGACGGCAACGGGACATCAGGTCCCTTAAAAATGACGTGATGGATTTTGAGCTGGGCACGTTTTATTTAATTACTGTTGCGAATATTCCTCTTCGTGCTGCACATTCGTCGTTAAGTGCATCAGAAAAATAAAAGGAGGACACCGACTACAAAAAAGAATTCCAAAAAGACGTTTCGGTTCCCCTGACACAGCCTTGCTCACAATGACGGGAGCCTTGTTGACTAGATTGCGAACAAGGTTTTCGTCACGGGCACCGAAACGCCTTTTTTCGCATTTTTTTTATGGCGGGTGCCCTTCTTTTAATTTTATGATGTTACTTCCCGAGCAGACGTGCTTCCATTAAAACCTCAGTTTCATTAAGTACGAGAAGTCAACAGCACTGCACCCTCTTCAGTGGTGGTCTTGTTAGAAGGACTGCAAGCAAAGTACAAATAGGTGTTCTCTTCAAATAGTGTGACGATCCATGCATGCAATGTTGCGTGGAGCAATGTCTTGCGCAAATTGAAGGCGCTCATGAAATATCGCCTGCGTGGCCATGAATGCACAGTCGCGCAGTCTCTACAGGAGCTGCGACTGGGCACCATCCGCGTACGCTGAGCCAGGTGTCAGCCATGGGAGGGGAGGTAGGGGCTAAAGTGCTCCCCGCCCCCCTGGCCACACACACCTTGATTTTGCAGCCCTAACACTGCTTGCTTCATGTTTATGTTTCATTTAATTCGTATTGCTATAAGTTCTGCGTCAATAAAGCAGTAATTAAAGCTTACACTGTCGGCGCAGAGCGCTACGAAGCTCGGCGACGAGTGTGGCGAGGATGAAGAAGCGAAGCGGCGCAACAGGAAAGACGACAGCAAGGTGCTAGAATATGACCCAACGAGCGGAATCACATTTTTAGGTTTAGTGGAACCACATTATCATCGCTATACCACAGCTAATACAGAACTTAGCAAAAGTGACTGTAAAGCTATGCAAAAGCGATTAGCTCCGCTGTTTCACCAGTCTTCACGACGTTAAGTGAAGCTGCGCAAAATCTTGCTCTTGAACACTACATTCGTGCGCGGTGACATGCAGCCCGTGCAATCCTTACAGCATCGTCGTAATGCTCACTGCGATTCGAATACACTGTTAAAGAAGCATAACGAAATAGGCCGCAGAAAGAGAGCTGCGGCCCGCGCAATCCAACAACGGCTGGAGCAAACGTTGCCGGCGCCGCCAGGCGCCTCTTCGTCTCGTCGCCTAGGCAACCTCGGCTGCCCTGACCGCCGCGCGTGCGCAGCGTGCGGGACTATGTACCACGTGACTCAATGCGCTGGAGAAAATCTCTCCGGTTTTTGTGCGTGTGGTAGAGATGGGCAAAGCGGCTCACTTCAGTGAGCGGTTCCGCACGGTTCAGCTCACTTAAGTGAACCGGATCAGTTGAACGGCTCACCGGTTCACTTAAATCAATGGAGGAGAGGGAAATTAGAAGGGAGAGGAGGCAAGAGTCCCTTCCTGGAATTTGGAGCTTGAAAGAAACGGCGCCTGCGCTGGTCGCTTTTTGATACTTTCTAGAGTTGGTCCCTTTAGTGCGCCAGCGAAAGCCGGTTGTGGTCCAAAGACCGAGTCAGAGCCGAGATTTGATAACACAACAAAATATATTCTCGATCAGTTAGGGCTGTACAAACATAACAAAATCATGCACAGTCGGCAGGGATTAATCACAATACAACTGTCAATCTAACTCAGATGGTGTTTAAATCAACGGGAATAAGCAACTCGCGCTGAAAATGCAGTCTCATATATGCATTACAACTATACAAGAACGCTTAAAGTGTTGAATAGTCACCAGACGTATCCAGTCCACAATTCTTGGATCGTATCTCGAATGCTTCTCTCAACACTCACCCAAATTCCAGCGCTGATGGTCGTTCCTTTCCGTCGGCGGACCCCGATGTTTCTCTTCCCTAGGAAACGCTCTTCAAAATTTCCGCAGCTCCCACGGCGTGATCACTCCATTGTTCCAGATACACTGACCGCACTTGAACAAAGCTTAGGCATCATCATCGTTCACTCACACCCGCACTAACTGCTTGACACGCCGTCGCTGCTTCCTTATATCCGCTCGCCACTGGATTCGCGACACTTCCAGATTTCTCCACGGCGCGTAGCACAGCCAAAGCTAAGGAAGCAGGGAGGTTTTTCTCGGCGATTCCGATAGTGGAGGCGTTATTCGGCGTTGTGTCATCTTTTTCCTTCATGATGGTTCGTCATCGCTCGGAGTTTGATCCGAGAGCGCTTGTTGGCATAGCCGCGTAGCGACCGCCGTTTAGAGGGGGGAGAGAAGGCACTCACGCGGCGTGTTTTGATGCTTCTTTTTTCGTTGCGCGCGATCAGTCGCGACCATGTCGCGACATACCGGCGCCTGGCTTTCATGCCGCCGTTTGAAATCAGCGACGCGCGCTTCGTTGAGCGCTCGTTCGTGACAAAAATGTCTATAGCTTAACCACTTTTAATGTGTTATTAAAAATGCTGGGCCACTTGTCGTATAAAAGCTCGTGTTGTTGGGCTAAAATATTGCCTTTGGACGCATAATGATACCTTTGGCACACAAGCAAAAGTAAAGCACCTTGCAGGAACTTTATTTACTAGGGTGAACACTTGCTAGGATAGAAGCTTGGAGTAGTTGGTTCGCGTTGCCTGTTGAAAAGAAAAAGTTGCAAAATTCTGAGTCCTTTGAAGAGTGGCTGCGGGATCTGCTTTCAAGCAAAATAACTATCCGTAAAGGAGCGCTCGCGAGCTTCGATCGCTGTCTTGTGTCCACGAATCAAGCACTTAATTTTATCGTGTGTAACTGTGAGTGGACGCCTTTCTGGAAGACGTCACTTTACCCATTGAAACAAAGACGTCGAAAAGTATCTGTGCGGCCTATTCAAACAGATCAGAACTCAACATAGTATCATGTCATGATAATGTATCATGCACCAGGACGAAATAAAATGAAATCCTGTTTCAGCACAACATAGTATTCTTTTTATTGACGTGCTAATAATGCACGCTCAGAAAAGCACTGGAGTGGAATATATGGGTGACATTTTCATGACCACCGCAAAATCCCGAGCAAGCGCCACCCTACCTTCAGGAGATTGCAAATATGCGTCCCCTTCTCCCCTCCCAACATTTTCACTGTTTCATTCATTGTTGTTATTCGCTCGACAAGGGCAAATGAAAACAGTGAATGCATGCGTATTTTATAAAGCATTGCATTAGTAGCACTAATGTGCGTTCTTTATTTTCAGCGTCTCTTCCACTGCCATATTGAATTTTAATCCATGACCGAGCAAGGACCCCCCCACCCTCCGAATCTTGTCGGATTACCCTTCGCCGTAAAGGGGGGGCGGGGGGGGGGGGATTGCTTGCTCGGGATTTTACAGTAAACTAATGAAAACCATGACGTAAACTACGTTCATCTGTTCGTCTCCGACAAGTTGCACCAGCTCACTGTGAACCGCCACGCGCACCACACACAGCGAGCCAGAAGCGAGTCCGCCCGCAGCGGCCAACGGAACGCGAAACGGGGCGGTTCAACCAACAACGCCTGGCGGCGTTCGTTCAACACGGATCACGACTCACTGAGCGACAAAGAACCGACGCTCAGAGAGCGAAAGAGAACCACTGAGCGAGAGCGAACCGACGCTGAGAGAGCGAAAGAGAACCGCCGCTTACTGAGAGAGAGAACCGACGCTCAGGGAGCGAAAGAGAACCAACCTCTCACTGATCGAGAGAGAGCCGCCGCTTACTGAGCGAGAGGGAGCCACCGGCTCAGTGAACGAGAGAGAACAACGGGTGACTTGGTTCAGTTGGCTCAGTGAGCCATCTCCCGAAGAACCGCCGCTCACTTTTACTGATCCGCGGATCACTCGTTCTTTAAAAAGAGCCGCTCAATAGATCCGGCTCGCTCCTGAGCGACCCATCTCTAGCGTGTGGTGCGCGTCGTTCTCGATTAGGCGAGTTTAGCAGTCGGTGTTCTTTTGTTTTCAATGTGCCTGCGCTCTGTGCTCGTGCTTTGTGTTCTGCGAGTGCTGCGGATTAGGAAGATGCACTGTACTGAAGGGGAGGCCTGCAGCTTCATATCGTGGACCACTCGAAGTGAAACGGTATGTACCGCTCTCATGTTGCTGTGGTCAGCGCTTTGTTAACTGCGTGAGCGCGATAATAACGCCGTAAACTGAGTTTTTCGTAACTAGTGGAGGATAAGTCAGCATTTGTTTACGTAGCGAGCATATTTGTGTGTATTGTTTTATCGGGATGATGGCAAAGTTGTGTGATGTTAAGTGCGGGCAAGCTTACCTTTCTTTGGAGTTGAAAGCAGAGTGCGCATGCGCGGCTGTGATTTGGCGAGGGATTTGAACAGAATTGTGGCGGCGCCCTTCTGTGTTGGCAGTGGTGTTTGGTGCCCCGCTCGCGATGAACATCTATTTTGGTTTAATAATAGTTGAGTGGAGATGGCGCCTGTTTGCTCTAAGCGTCAACCATGTCTAAGGGCGTATGCTTGGGCATGTTAATTCATGTGCACTTTTTTTGGCGCACAAAATGACCAAAGACGGAAAACAAGGGCGTGGTGTCCGCGTCGTTCTTATCCGTCCCTGTTCGTTTTGCGCTAAAACTAACGCAATACTCGGGTTGATGTTTGTGGGTGATAACACAGCATATTGCTTCGTGTTAGGTGCGCCTCGCGAAGCTCGCCTACGTGCTAATTCATTCCGTTTCGTTAAATTCGTACCGATCTTTTCCTTCACCCGCAACGTAGGTTGCGGGATACTGCCGGCACCCGTGCATGCGCAGCCGTTCGTTAAACCTGTGTTTGAACGGATCTTTCATGTGTGTGACCAAATAGCTGTACCTTAACTGTGCAACCGCCAGTTTGAGCATCAGTACTGGCGTTCGAACACAATTTATTTTATTCTGCTTCTTTCCACCATGTGTAGCTTTCGTTATACTGTTCTCGTTATTAATAGTTATTCACCTCACCCCATTTTGGTGTTTTAACTGCGCTAAGTACTTTTACGTGTAGAAATATAAAACGCAGTTTGTCCCACCACCTGCAATGACATTTTCTGATAAACCTCAGACCTAATAGTTTATCCGATATTGTAAGTTCTCTATTCATACACTACATATGTTAAAGGGATTGGTGCTATGTCAAGCATATCAGTATTTTCTGTTGCTCAAAAGTCGCCATAATGTTATACATACTGCACGATATGCATGCATGTGTTGCTACAAAGCTACAAAAATGTCAGATTACGCAGCTTATTTATCTGAGAACACAACAAATATAGAATGATTTTTTCGGGATCTTGGCATCAATTGAAACAATACAATAACCTAAGGAATCTGTTTCACCGAATGATTATTGTGTATTACTAAATTCCGGTCAAAAGCGTTCAGGATTCTGGTTATTGGCGATTGTCGCAGAAGTTTACATACTTTTGCTTACAGCTTACAGCGCCCGTCCTCGTGTCATCTTCCTTCGTCCTGTCTCTGCGCTGTTTTGTCAAGTTTTAAGTTATATACTAACTAGCCCACCTTTCGCCGCTTCTCCAGTTTACAAACTTTATTGTGATGGCATGTGGTTCATGATCGGTGCTCTGTAAGTCTCGGAATTTCTGCCTCATATCCCCGCACAGCCACTAAACAGACTATGCTGCATTATTAGTAAGGAGTTCTGCTGTTTTAGCTAACCAGGATCATTGAAACGAATCACCATAATTTAGCAGTATGCAATAGTCAATGAGTGAAAGCAATTTCTTACATGATATAAGCGTGCCAATGTGAGCCGCCTCAAGAACACTACCTCAGTTCTATTCGCAAGCGAACACATAACTACACAGAACTTAATTTTACATGTTACCTGCACTGGATACATGATGAATGTGAATACCGTCGTGTATGCGCAGTGGTATTGTGCTTTTATGTAATAAATAAAATATTTATACCGTGCGCATAGCATTGCATTCCCTTTAAGAAACACATCGTATGAGTACCGTGGTATATCTGCAGAAATTCACATTTGCCTATGTGGATGCATACTTATGCATAGAACTCAACTTTCACTTAGGCGTGACGATGCATAAAGCTAATGGGGCTTCGTCGCCTAGGAGCTGTATACCTTTGCAGTGGTGCGCGAGCAGGCTAAAAGGGTAAATTAAAGTTCAGATCTTCGGCATCAAAGGTGTAAAAAGTTCTGCCACAGAACGCTTCTGATTGCATTTATTGCGCAGCATACCCCCTTTCCTTGCATTTGTCACTGTGTAGAGTCCGATGCCACTGAATACTGGCATGCACTGCATTTATACCTACACATAACTAAGAAAGCAATTGGATATGTCAGGAGCATACTGTATGTTACACTCTTTGTAAAATTTTTGGTCATTGCTCCTTATGCATTTATTTTAGGTTTCCAGGAACGAATTTACTGTAGAGAGAGAACAGCCTGGTCCCACTTCTGTCGAAGGAACCAGTCATCTGAGTGGCTGAAGATGGATTGTGCAACCGCATCAGTGAAGAGCTGTGGTTTTGTAATGTGCAAGTGTATGAACAATCGCATTACGTTAATCTGACCCCTATTACACAACCTTGTCAAACGTTGTGATTGTGTAATGTCCAAGTTTATACACTCTTACATATAGTGGGCTGTAAATAAGCCTTCAGCAAGTTTGTAGCCATGCCTTTTCGCAGTGTTCGAAGCGCGCACATGCTAGAAATTGTACCTCACTCGCTTATATAGTCGTTCTACTTAGTGGTTTTTGACTCGGTGCTTTGTGTCTTTTTTTGCAGCAGTTATAATAACAGATCATTTACTACTGAAATTTTAGCTTAACAAAACTGCCAGTACCTGTCAGTAAAATCAGTGTATCGACTATTGTTTTGGAATTTATTTTTGAGTTTTATGACAAGCTTTAATTTTGTAACGATTTATTTTAAAACAAATTAATACTCATATTTCTTTCAATTGCCAATGATTATGTTGTCCTTGCTTGGAAAGGGATAATCCTTAAAATTTGTCTGAGCACGCCTATCTAAAATTTCATTCTACTGTTTTGATGCAGGTCATGTTTCTGCAGTGTGGTCGTGATCATACTACATGCATTTCCTGCATATCGCATTCAGTATGAGCTGTAACGTGCAAACCATAGTCATCTTGCGCACCTGTTATTGTTGGAGCCACAATCCATTGCTTTTGAGTAGGTGGGAAAAGTTTCATCATTCCAGCAATGTGAACAGTCTTCTACTTCACTCATGTACTTTCCCAAAAAAGAGATAATATGGAGGCCTGCTGAGCTAAACGACATTCTGAGTCCATATAATGTTACGTGAGTTGTTACAGAGAATCGCTGCTTGTGTATCAGCTACAACTGTTGGGTGGCAGCGCCAAGACAGTCGACGACAGCCACAGTGGTGTGGGCACTGCTGCAGTTTTTTAAACCTTTTATCAATTGATTTTTTGTCAAGGGATTGCACATTTCTGAATCATCTCCTTAACTGGAGAATTCTTTCTAGGGTGCACCTGAAGGGACCGGATACACGCTGATGTCTATCCCAAGGGTGCTGGCTGGGAAGAAGTATCATATGTGCTTCCCCCTTATACTGCCACCCTTTCAAGGGTGTTTTTGTGCATTACACCCCACTTGAACGGGTGTAGCTTATTGTAACACCCATAGTTTAGGGGTGTTCATAAACACCCAATAAAGTAGGGTGTAGTCTCCTTACACCCTACGTTTTTAAGGGGTGTTTCTAAACACCCTAAAAAGATGTTGCCCATGGGACAAAAAAATTACACCCTTAAGGGTGTGAAAATTTTTACTGTGTACCTTCTGCGTCGGACAGCCGCAATCCACCGCCTTCGCTCTCTCTCATGAAATAGCACCGGAAACCTGTAGAAGTGCGTTCCTGGCGATTTTTTGTATGTGTTTGAGCAGCCGACAACGCGGCAGTTATTTTTCGGCATCGCTGAAGCCCGACAGAGGCGTTAAATCACAATGACAGTGATGTGATTGCTGCGCCAAACTGCGCCAAGAGGTGAAACCTGCTACATCCTGCTACATTTCGTCGGAAATCGTATAACTAGCGCCGAGCGTGCGCCAAGACGTCATTTTCGCAGTCCTTCGGAGAGAGCAAAAATATGGCAGGTGCTCGAATTACATAAGTTACTATTGTAATTTTAGTGGCCATTGAAGCAGACAGGCGAGAGCTCTGTAGTTATAAGAAATCTCACAGGGCCACCAGCTGCGTACTCAACACAGATTATTCAATTGAGCTAATGGTGATGAGCAGTAACTCGCACTTGCCACCCGTTGCGACCATTTTGCCCAGCTGCAAAGCCATGCACACAGTGTCTGGTAAATGGCGACTTCTGCGCCGAAGCACGTGCCCTGCCGTAAACTTTAGCTTAGTGCTAATAGGTGGAGGCACGCGAAATAATGTTAGCTGGCAGCTTGTACGAGAGCTGGTTGTACTGACACAAGACAGCGACGCCAGGGAGGGGGAGGTGGAAGCTAAAGTTGCCATGTATTGTGGCAGGCACACAGTATAGATCAAGATGGCGGATTCACATATGCAAAATTTATTTCAGCCCTCCATTACACATCTAGATTAAACTCAACTGTAACATCTGCATATTGAGTTCACCGGCCAGAAAGGAGGGGGGGGGGGGTAGTTGGCACCAAACAGTGCCAACTACCCATTCTATGAAACTACATCGTCAGGTCAGGTAAAGAGACTCAAGGTTATGGAGCCAGAAAAAAAAAACTAATAATCTGTACAACTACAAGTTTTTGTGGGATGGTAGTCTTTTACATGATTGATTGCATAAATTACAGTAAGCATTACATGTATGTAATTAGAATTTCTAGCTGGGTTAGTTCATCCAAAAGATATAGTGCTACTTGTGCTGACCTCCAAAAGATTTCCTACAGGGCACTCATGTTTTCATACCATATAACGGCCAGCATTTATCAGCAATTCCAGCCGCTGCAGTAGCATGTTGCGAAACCACGGTGACGTATTAGAGAGTATTAGTGCCGGGTACCCCCCAGCTTCCCGCGTACGCAGGCTCTTGCGTTCCTTTGTATTCTCGGTGGGTGCAGCTTGGAGTACAAAGGAACGCAAGAGCGTGCGTACGCGGGAAGCTGGGGGGTACCCGGCACTAATACTCTCTATTATCTCGTTGCGGTGCTGCTTCTCGACTCCGCAAAAGTTCAATTTAGAGAACATGTCTAAATACGATGCAAGCCTTTCATCATCACAAATTTCGTTGAGCGCACCTTTGCAATTTTACCACAATTTGTCAATCATTTATTAAACCCTCGTGGTTATAAACCGCCAATGAACCAAAAGCCTTACAAGTCCGTCTATAAAATGCGACAGCATGTACTTTACCACACTACTCAAGCATCTAGGTTGTACCGGGTCCCTATCAAAACGCCGAAAATCAAAAGGCCGAATTATTAAAAGGCCGAACGTCGGAACGACGAAAAATTGAAAGGCCGAAAAATTGAAATGCCTAAAAAGCGAAATGCCGAAAAATCTAAACGCCGAAGTGACATAACGCCGAAACCACGTGAAAAATAAATGACGCGCTTTGTGAATACCACTTGTTCGTTTTCCGCCGTGTCACTGTCCACTGACACGAACCTATAGCTGTTCAACTTGTTCTGCAAAAGCATCAGCATATTAAACCGATATAAAATTTTGTATTTTTTTATCTGTTGTAAAGGTAGGTATGCATATCGGTTGGACAGGATGGCTCTTATATTCCCGCCATCTCTTTGGAATGTGCTTTCCCTCACTCAGGAAGGATTTCCAAGAGGCAACAACGCCGTTGAGGCATGGCACCGACGATGGGAAATATTGGTTGGCACACAACACGTAAGCGTCTTCCGCTTCATAACCACCATGAAAAAGGAGCAGGCCAGAGTCGAAGACGACATCGAGGGAGCGATCAGAGGCGCAAGAAGCAGAAGTTACGTGAAAGTCGTTAGGCAGCGGCTCTGGCCAACCGGGACAACGTGGATGTTTTAAGTTTCCTACGAGGCATTGCACACAATTTATCTGTATGATATGAAATTTAATGAACAAGGAAATATATTCCTGTTTTCGAAGGGCTGATGAAAACCATATGAACAGGGAACGTGGCTATTGGAAAAGAGGGCGAAAGCGCATGCAACATCGTACAAAGCCGGCAGAACCTTTATCTTGCCAAGATACATTATATTCCGCTATAGCTGGGTAATGTCGGCGTTTTGATGTTTCGGTGTTTTGATTTTTCGGCAATTTAAATTTTCGGCTTTTTATATTTTCGGCGTTTTGAATTTTCGGCGTTTTAAATTTCGGCATTCCGATAATTCGTCATTTTGATTTTCGGCGTTTTGAATGCCACCCGGTTGTACCTACAAGCACAGACGTCCTCGCAATAGGTCTTTTTTTTTTTAATAACAAGAGAATATGCGTGGAAAACTTTTGCTGTCAAGAGCTTCAGGGAAAGCCCGACTGAAAAAGGAATAAGAATTGTATCGGGAGCGCTTGTCTTGTGTTCCTTTCTCGTTTGTCTTCGTTGAAGTGCGCTTAATAACAGCTATACCATGCATATCAACCAACTAACCCAAATGTCGATTCTCTTGTATCGGGAGGAAATGTAGGGCGGCCTGATATGGCGCGGATATATAGAAGTTTAGGGCTGTCCGCAGGAAACCGAAGAGCAGTTAGTTAATTCCACCTTTTGGGAAACTATATATACACCAATACGTGTATGTGTGCATATGTTTATTGGTAAATGTGGTAAAACTGCTCCCGCTTAGCTACTTAAAAAGTTGTGCTCGAAAATGTGTGAGAGGCAACTGCTCCAAAAGGCTGATTTGCTGCTCCAGAACGAGGTTTTAGCTGCTCCAGAAGCTGCGCCTAATTGGCTTCGGCCGATCACATCACTGCAATGAAAACATGTCCATCCGTGCACTCGCGTACACGCTCGCGGGAAAACTGCTCGCCCGAGCCCGCAAGCGCTTCCGAGCCGTGGCGGCAGATGGCGTCGTCGGCGCTTTGCGCATCGCCTATAGACGATTTTCCGCAGCTGGTTTGTTTAATCAAAACTAGATGGCGCCACTACTGCGCCATGGCCGTCTCCTACCGTGGCCATCTTCATGCCACAGCCTTTGGCAGCGCTGCTCAATATGTCTCCATCCGCGTCGCGTCGTCCATAGAGCGTCGTCTGCTCGGCGTCCCTATGGGCACACTGCGCTTGCACAGGCGGCGCCACGAACGCGGCGGCGTTCAGCACCAACGCGGCCGTTTCCGCGTCCCTGGGGTAATAGCGTTCCCTGCGAGACCGCGCGCGCGGCTGCTTGTGCAAGTGTGGTGTCGTCTGCGTGCATTCGTGTGCAACTGCAGGCTGGTTTTCAGACTTCGAAGGTTTGGATAAATTTTTCAGGGGAGCAGTACATTGATAAAGGCAAGCTTCCGTACGAGGCAGGTCATGTACATAATGTTAAAGGCTTGTCTCTGCAGACGGAAGAGTGGCGAGTCCGCCTCGGTGCAACAGTGGCTACGGTGCTAGGCTGCTGACCCGAAGGTCGCGGGTTCGATCCCGGCCGCGGCGGTCGCATTTCGATGGAGGCGAAATGGTAGAGGCCCGTGTACTGTGCGATGTCAGTGCACGTTAAAGAACACCAGATGGTCAAAATTTCCGGAGCCCTCCACTACGGCGTCTCTCATAATCATATCGTGGTTTAGGGACGTAAAACACCAGATATTATTATTATTACGGAAGAGTGGCGAGTCTGGTGACAGTTTGGTGTGTGTCCCATACGTGCATCAACGCTCCGTCAAAGAGCATCAAGTTCACACTAAGCAAGCATTTTTATTCAATGGTTTCGTTTTATTTGATTCTGTTTTTCAGTTTTGAAGCGCTCTCAAAACTCATGCGTCCTTGACGCGACCTGCGACTGCAGAGCAGGCATAGCCGGCAAGTGCAAGCACCCTGCGGCAGTGGCCGTGTACCTGCAACGATTCGAAAGCGAATTGAAAAGAATTAATGCGAGAGTCATGTGAGAGTTACTCCCAACCAAAATAAAACAAATACTGTCGAGATATAAAAAACTGATTTTAGCACCATGATTTTTGTTATTTGAAGCACACAAAAGTAACATACGAGCATGACAAGCTCTAAACAGGTACACCACTCCTGAAGATATAAACTGTGAATCGAGTGCTCCTAAAACGAAAGCAATAGTCATCGCTGCCAAGCCTAAAGAACGTGCAAAACATGCGTATATGTTATCGCACCTTTCGTAGCGTTCGCATGAGCGAGATCTTCCAACCTTCTTTGCGGTGATGGAAAAATCGTTGGGTGGTTGGCTGGGTGTTCCTGTTCACTGGCCTTACCATTGCCAACGAAATACCTACTGCAAATTCTGCTATTTTCTGAGAACACCCAGTCTGTTTCGTCAACGTTGCGCAAGAAATAACGAGAATTAAACAATCTCTTCACGACAGCGATTCGGCGTGAAACAAAAAATACATCGCAATTTGGAGACCATGATTAATGGATGTATCGCAAGTAAGGCAGGTCTGAAAGAATGTTCCATTCGATGGGCACCTCTCCTATGGAATAAACGTGTCACTCTGCACCAAATAAAATGACAAAACGTCTTACGTGTCACGGCGAACAAGTTGTATCCAGCGTTGGCGCCTCTCCTCCCAGTGAGCCTTCGGGAAGCGGTAAAACTTTGTTCCAGGTGTATTGCTGTTGGTGTTGTGACAGCCCACCCCTTAAAAAATGGGTTTGACCTTTCTGTCACCCACGAGTCACCTACCAGTCACCCCAGTCACCTTCTTGCAGACTCGACTTTTCTGTAGACCTGGTCTGCAGATTTTCTGCAGACGGCAAGCAGACTTTTCTGATAATGTGCCTCCAGAGTGCGTGCGTGTGGATGTATATAATATACCTATGTATCTATATATTCTGGACCATGACACATTTGATAACAATGATTAATTGGGTTTCACCTTTCAGTCACCCATCAGTCACCTATCAGTCACCCCCCAAACAGGCCTAGTCGGCAGATTTTGTGCAGACGCCGAGCAGACGGCAAGCAGACTTTCCTGATAATGTGCGCCCAGAGTGCGTGCGTGTGGATGTATATAACTTATACGTATGTATCTATATATTCTGGACCATGACACATTTGATAACAATGGTTAAATGGGTTTCACCTTTCAGTCACCCACCAGTCACCCCCATGTAGACCTAGTCTGCAGATTGTCTGCAGCTTTTCTGCAGCCGTACGCGACAGCGTGCCAGCTGATAATTAAAGGTCACTAATTAAAATAGCGTTGCACATTTTGCAGGTGTAGATTAAAAGATATGTGTGTCTTATGGCTGCCTCACGTCCACCATAATTTTGCAGGTATTCTGTGAATGTGTAAATGTAGAATTTTGAAGCATAGGAATTTTCCTACCGCCACTGAATGGCCGGTCAAGATAACATGGCTATATATACCGGGTGGTCGGTGTTAGGTTGTGAAGCGCGAGTGGTCTATGTGTTTGGTATTTACTTGGCTGTTGCGTGTATGTTGTGGGCACGTGTTGATGGGTGTATGGGCGGTACTGTACCCTTCGATGCTGCATGTCCCTTGACTGTTTGTGATAATGAAAATGGTCGCTATTACTTTTTGTTCACCCGCGACAAAACGTTGCGGATTTTCTGCAGAAATGCTACAGAATTTCTGTAGACGTTCTGCAGATGTTCCGCAGACATTCTGCAGGCATGCTGCATCCTGCGCTCTGCAGACTTTCTGCAGAATGGCTGTACCAATTGCCTACAGAGAGGTGACTGGGGGGGTGACAGAAAGTTTGTCACTTGTCTTCACACATTCCGCATCACGGGTGACTCAGGGTCTGTAGAATTTCTGCAGCCAGGCTACAAGTATTTTTGTAAGGGACAACTCAACAAACCTTGTTGCTGCTATGCTGAGCCATGGAACGACCGCCAAAGAAGTATTTTCCAAAACCGCGGAAGGGCACGAAGGAGCTGGCGCGAACACTGCCACCGACCGCGGCGTTCCAAAGATTCTGTCACCCCACGGACGCGCGCGCCGCCGCTAGAGGCGTTCGCGTCAGCGGAGAGTTAGAAGCGCATTGTGCCCATAGCGTCTGCGCGCACGCGAGTAAAAACGAGCAGACGGCAGCTCCGGAAAGGTCAACATGGCGACACCTGTGGATGCAGTTCCCTTCCGCCTCGACTTTATCACGTCGTCCTGCGCTGTGCGGCCCGTAACTTCGTAACCTACGCATTTATTTGCTTTATATTTACGTCCGGAAGCTTTCAGAGCAATGTATTCGTCGGCATTTTGCAGTGTTTTCAAGATTCATTCTCAAAGTATAAGAGACAAGGCTTAGCAGCCATGGCTAAATAGACACAGCTAATCGCGATAATAAATACAGAAAATACCTGATGCTTTGTCCCCAGCGTGAGATGACACGAAGCGATAGCTGATTTAACCATTTATTTATTGCTATGAAGGCTGTGGGTGAGTAGCTAGCGCGAGTTAGGATCGAAGCGGGCGGTCGAGTCTGCATGGGTGCTGCCATGTTGGCTTCTAACCCAAGCTGCTGGCGCATACGGCCACAGCCGCTTCGCTGGCCCAATGCAACTGGCTGGTGCAACTGGCTGGGAGAAGGCCAGTTACGGTCACGTGATCAAACATGGCAGCGCCCGTGCCCCGCTGCGGAAAATTGTCTATATGTCGCGAGCTCGCGCGACTTCCCAGATACAATGTTATCAATTCATGCACTACAAAAGCTCTGACGAATGCAGTATGCAAGTAAAACAAGGTGAGTTTCAACTGAGAAGGTCAGACGACAGCATTTAACTAACCTACGTGTCTACACAAAACCTCACGTAGCTGATGTGTGTACGATGTGGGTCATCGTTGAACGCGCGAGTTGGCACGTATTTTCACGAAAACCTCGCGTGTCGCAAGAACGAATCAGATTTATCGTGTCAGGGAGGGCGCGGTTTGTTCACTGATGCAGGAAACATGCAAACAAGTAGTGTTTGTTTTCTGCTAACACAGCCGAACAAGGGTGCGGCTGTGTAGGGCTGCCATGGTGTCGTCTACTGATCATCCCTGAGAGGACGCTCCTAAATTCCGCTTGGCGGCGTGACAGTCAATGGGCATTGCGAATAGGGAACCGACAATCGTCGGGCGGCGGCGCCAGCGCGCTCACATCCGCGCCACCAACGGAGGTGTCGCCAATCACGCAGGCGCTCCACCGCGTGTCGGCGGCCTTCGAGTCCTTCATTCCGCGGTTGCTTCCGATCGTCTCGTGACTCGTCGTCTCGTCTTCTTGCGACGTGACAGCTCCCATCAAGGTTGCACCGCTCACCAACTGTATTTGCTCGGGACCTTTTTCACTCAGCACCACCTGCAGACAGCGCGCAAGCTACACGCGATGTTGCGGGTTGTGCAATGCGGTTTCAAGCCTGTCGAAGGCCTCGACGACTATTTTTGGCCGTCGCTACTGCGGAAAGGACGCCGCTTGCTGGACAATAACCATGTGTTCGGTGTTCGGGAGGTTGACGAGACTGCCATCTCCGCAAAATGCCTGTCGGAGCAAAGCAAGCACGCATACGAAGTTCACCTCAACGTAAGTAAACAAAACAATGTTGCTTAAGTATGCTTTGTTGCTTGCGCGATAGAACGAGGCTCGATAAATGCATTAACCGACCGTTGCCGACGTTCAATGTATTTTGCGGGCCGGCTTCACATTTATTTATTTTTATGTGGTCTCGCATTATGCCTAAGGTGCTTGCTGTTTTCTAATCCCGACTCGCAGCTGACGACTGAACTCCGAACAATTGAAAGTGGCAAATGCTCGTGCCGTTACGGCAGTCTGGGCAATTGCAAGCATTGCGCTGCTGTTGCTTTGTATTTGAATGAATTTGAGCATGAATCCTGCACAAGTGCACCACAGGCATGGGGAAAGCCACGAGGGAAGCCGCAGCTAAATGACAAGGCCAGCGTTGAAGAACTGTTTGGAAGTATGATGCACGCACCTGGTTGTATTGCTGTTGCATCGCATGTGTGCTGCTAATATTGCTTGCATGAAACGTGTTATCTCATGTCATCCTTGCAACTATAGTGATCTGTTAATGCATATTTTTTCATGCTATCGCCTTTATAGCTGTCACCGTTTTTATGTGGTTCTGTGCTGAGAAAACTGATTGGCTATTGCTTAATACGCAGTGAATTTTGTCATTCTTGCTCCCAGAATACAAAGCCAGGTTGTGGGAAACAAACAGCCTCCAGAGCTGTCCCCATTTTATGCACTGAAGTACTTCCCGGGTATTCTTTCGCCATTTACGGAGACACTGAAAGAGATGGCGAGGAGTGAGGCAGATTTAATCAGCATTGAAGCAGAAGAAGCCAGGCAGGTTTCACAGCTTGAAAAGGTTACTCGGCTACTTCCACCGCCATGCAAGGCTTTGCATGTGCTGCAGATGTCAGGCACCTACCCGAAGCAACATGTAGCAGCAAAAGATTATGTACAACTCATGACGCAAGAGCAGGAGTTTTACCAGAGAAATATTGCCTGTGAGTCACCGTCAGACCTATGTAGGGCTACCATGGGCCAGTCAAGCTGTGTAAGGTATGGAAACTATAGTGACAGAGAACATTGTTGCTCTTTATATGTGTTTATTCATCATGCTTCTGACATTAGGTATGTTACTCTAATTTAGGTGGCACAAAGAAAAGAAGTTTCGGATAAGCAGTACCACAAGCCGCACAATACTCCACGCCCGACGGAGCCCCGAGGAGGTTGCCAGGGCCATCCTGAACTCAAGGCCATTTTCTACGGAGGCCACGGCATATGGTGTGTACAAAGTACTAGGTTTTTCTAGTGAAACACACAGGGCTTAAAAACAATGAGAGAACAAAAGTCATGTACTCTTTCATTCTTGTTTTTAGTGCTGTGTATTCCAACTCTACAATGCCAAGTTGAAAGATTTTCGTTTTATTTTTTTCGACTGCAGTACACCGTACAGAACCGCAGGCTCGGATGGAGTTTCAGCACCTACTAGGTGTTGAAGTTGTGGAGGTGAGACCATACTTAAATTCAGGTGCTCAGCGCTTTACAATGAACACTTCAAAGGCAAAACCCCCGAAGAATAAAAACAACACTGCAAGGTCACAACGCTAAAACTTAACTTCAACATGGGTCAGATGTTTTTGTTTTAAGATGACGAGACTCACTAAACTGTGGGAGGGATATTGTGCAGGCTAGCATCACTTGTCATTCCCAGTGACAAGCTGCAGTAATCATTCAGTTGTAGTGCCTCGTTGTGAAATAATTGTCTTTTGCAGATGGGTTTGCTCATACACCCAGATCAGCCGTGGCTGTGTGGCAGCCCTCACGGCATGTTCTGCCTCTCCGGAGAAACGTGCCTTTTAGAAATCAAGTGTCCCCACAAGTGTAAAGAAAAAGACATGTTCACCAGCTCAGGAGAGAGTATCCTAGACTACATCCTGGGGACTGGCAGCAACCGCAGACTGAAGAGGACGCATAAATATTTCACTCAAGTACAGATATTACTGTATCTGTTGAATGTACACAAATGCTTTTTTTATGTATATTCCAGCAGACAAAGTGTTGTTATTGAAGTTGGCAGGGATGACATCTTTCTTCACGAGAGCATCCCAGCCCTTGAAAAATTTTATTTCACTTACCTTCTGCCCGCTGCAGCTGCAGCGAAGTAAAGCATGTGATCATGGAGATTTGTTTTTGCGACTACATATTGCACCCAAAACATACTCAAAGAAAGCGTTTCAAGTTTCTCACTTTTATTGTGCAACCAAAGAAAATGCCTATATCCTACAGGTACATAGTGGGATTAAGAAATTGACAATGTTAGAAAAAAAAAAATGAGTTAGCGTGACCTTTGTTCGCTAGCTCTGCTGCTTCATATGTGCGAGACGCTGAAATCAGTCGCACTAAAAACGAAAGTCTATTTGCAAGTCCATGCAGTATATAGAAGGGCGTGTATTGTACAGCTATTAAGCTAAACAATAAACTGCGGTTTCCTGAAACAGTCCTTATTCTGAACTAAAACCAGCACATCAAAAGGAGGTTGAGAATCATATCAATATAACATCCTTCAAAATATAAGTGCCTCACAGCAGTGGCATCAAATACTAAGTCTCATGAAAAACATGACTACGTAATGTAAAAGTGGGAAACAGTAATTCACATGTGCAAAAAATGAACTGGCAAGTTAACGCAGGAGACTATGCATAATTCACAAGTGTTCCCTGTACACTGATGACCTAACTCTGTAACACTGGCCTGGAGCTCTTTGGCCATACGTGGCCCTTTCACCACAAAAACACTACATTCATCATCAACATTGATGCCCCTTTCTCTACATCACATAGCTCAACCCAGCCTCCTAACTTTATACACAGAAAAAAACCAACTGTGAACCATCATGCATCTACTTGCAACACTCCAAAACATGCTCATCTCACCAATTTCAAACTTAAATGACAACACACCGAGAAACAGAAGTTTGTTACCAAAACAATACAGGTGCATGGAAACAGTACCTACATACAAAAATTGGCCATTGCATGTGTACGCTGCTATATAAGTGCACTATAAAGGAGTACCAATGCTCCCCCATGAACAGTTCATTTTGTTTAAAGTAATCTAGAGTGAGGCCAATGAGTTTGATGGTTCATGATGCAGCCATGACAGATGACTGGCTGTTCCTTGCGCTTAATTATAGGGAGCTGGAGCTTAGCTAGCACACAGCAGACATGAAAGACATCATTCATGCATGCGATAAGCTCAGTTGGTACCTTATTGTTCAAATTATTATATATTTTAATCCTCTGGATCATCCGTTCGACATGTATCCGCACTTGAGCGATATTGTATGTTTCCCTAACCTCTTCTGGCGAGAACTGAGAGGTATGGAGAAATGGAGGCATAACAAGAACAGCATTCTCGCTCCCTAAAACTGTTTGGATGCCTGGGAAGCCCTTATCAGCAAGAACTGTATCACCAGGTTGAGCAAGATCTAGGAAACCAGAATCAATTGTAATGTGGGCGTCAGACAGTCTACCACCATAGGCTTTTGAACAAAAGCAAATCATTCCTCCTGGTGTTATGGCCACTAAGAACTTCAGCGTATATGCTCCTTTGTAATTTGAGTACAAGACTCGTTCTTGCTGCACAGTTGGTGGCTGCTCTGTACGTATTTCTGTGCAGTCAATAATCATACTGCAGCCAGGATAATGCAGCTTAAAACTATCTGGCATCGTGGCCTGAATCACCCTTGAAGGGGGGCGAAAAATCCATTGTTTCGTTGCCACAGCGAGCTTCTTGAGAACGCTCTTGAAAGGCCGTGATGCGGATGTATCACTTACAGAGAAGAGAACAGCCAGTGATGAAGAGCTAATTCCAAGCTTTAGCTTCATAAGGAACAAAAGAAGCCTATTTTCCGCAGTTACATCACATTTCCGGTCTGATGAAGGTGGAAGTATGCTCCGAAGCATTGCAAACCCCTGTATGCTGACATTGCACAAGTCTTGCAATGCATTTGCAGATTTAGTGACACTGTCATAGCCAGAGAAGTAGCTGGTTCTGTGATCAGGGCCACTATGCCTGCTGCTGACCTCTGGTTTATGTTGCACACTGCTGTCGCATGTCTCAAGGTGTGTTACTTGAGTTGATGCGTCCGACCCATTCATGAAGCACATGAACACTGAAAAATTCTTGCTTGACGTGCTTGCGTCTTCAGTTTGTGTTTCCTGCAATAAATTGCAGTAAGAAAGAATAAATACATATGTACTGGGTTACAGTCTCAACCTCATTTTCATTCATAACACAGAAATTTATCAATGGTATTTTAAACTAGCCCGTCCACAAAAAATGCTGTCACTTATTGTGCGTGAAGTGCTGCTCTGAAAAATGAGAACAGAATGAGCAATAAAAGTACAACACTACTAACTTTGCTCTCTATGCTACACGGAGGCATAGCTAAATATGGTATAATAACAAAAAACAAACATATTTTGCTGTACAAGATTGCAGGCATTCATCTTCAGTTTTCGAAATTTTCAGAACCTTACCACAGATTTTACTGCAGATTTTACTGTCCACTGTTGCTCAGCAGCAACAGTGGACAGTAGATCCAAGCCCTCTGTTGAACTCCGCTCATACAAGAGGTCTGTACCAATGGCTCCTGCTGTCTCAGTTGTGTGGAGAGAAGGAGATCCAGGGAGAGCAGCTGGTGCAGTAGTAGCAGGTGATGTGACACCAACAGGTGATGAAAGCGCAGCAGAAGGAGCAGATGAGCTAGAGTGCCGCTGCTTCCACCTGCACATTTAACAGAAGCTTTAATGCCACTGCTTCTAAGCACACATGACTTTTGTTTTGGCCAACTCAATACGCATGCATTCATATTTATTGGGAAAGACTGACCACTTTATGGTGAAACTAAATGGGAAAAGACGTAATGTATTCAAGGGTCCCAGCTTTTCATGCAAACCAAAGCCCAGTTATAACGCACATCAGAGACAAGCTTACCTATTAAATCTAGCCAGCTGAGCAGAAGCTGAAGTTGACCGCTTGTACACGATCGGGAATATTGTAGGTACGTAACCTGGGTGGCTTTCAATCGTGCTTTTCTCACCATTGACAAAATGTTTGCAGCACACCCTCGAATCCCGATTAGGCTGCCAACTTGAGGAGTCCCCAACACTGAAATGAATAAAACAAGAGTAATTGCCATCAAACTGCTACAGCAGGTGTAGCAGTGTCAATCAATGATAGGGTCATGATAAAAACTAGGGAAACGCACTGCACATTAAAATTATTTTTTTAAGTATTACTAAGTTCACACACTTAGTTTTCTCTCCTGCTTGAGTGCCGCAAGAATTTTTCGCCATTTTCAATGTACAGCAATGCACTAGTACAATAGTTGGGGATGAATAGCATTAATGAATAGCGCAAAGTAGTCAGCGGACAAGAAACACGCATGACAGCGCAGGTCCCTTGCCGTTTTTCTCCCGCCACCGTCAACCACGACAATGCCGCGTAAAGCATGCAGCATCGAAACAAAATAAAGCGTGAACAAAACGGCGGAAGGCTTCCAGTGAACATGTGATTTCTCATTCCTTGCGATGAACACGTCTAAGTGTAGTGCGATCGTCATTATCAAAAAATAGACGCCGCAGGACAGCAACACAGTGCGTCGCAAGCTAGCGCAGAAATCGTGTTGCACGTCCTTTATTTCGTCGGGACGATGTCCGCAATTTTAATTCGAAAATTCCAACCTACAAAACGTGAAACATTTACCAAACAATAAGCTCACATTAAGCAACCGCCAAGTGTAAGCTACCCGCACAATGACGAAAAATCTGTTGCCTGATTTCTCCTAAATAAAGACTGAACCTCGTCCTCGCCTGCTTTCGTAATGTGCAGCGATTTCCATTTACAAAGAGGAATTCACTCACTTGACTCGTCGCACGGCGGTAATCCACTTTTGCCTTCGTGACTTCTCCCAAGGCTTCGACGGGAAGCTGTACAGCTTCACGCCTGGCGTCCCTTCGTGACTGTGGCAGTCTTTAACAGAGCAGTACCTGCGTCCATTTTTGTTCTTTACATCGATACGACCACACGGTTCTGATGATGCCATGAGAGCTTCAACTACAGGAACGGGCACCAATCTTTCGGACGCGAAGGACAAACGCTCAAAAAGCCCGCGCTAGGTCCACGCTAAACATGTGCAGCGAAGACTGGCCTGCGCGCGCGAGCGCCTTCAAGCTTGTTACGTGGGCCGCCAGATGGCGCGACTTGTTCTTGAAACTGCATTGCAGGGTACCCATAGTGCGGAGCTTAAGGTAGATGAGTTGACGGAATATTTTCTTTAGGTTGCTTAAACTGTTTTCTATCAGCACCCTCGTTGCTGATAACTTTCTGTTAAAGTTCTTGTGCTCATTTGATAACCCGCCATAGTCTCTGAAAGGAGTCAACAGGTACGGCCTGAAGGGATAGGCTGCATCTCCAAGCAAGTGGTAAGCACCGTCTTCGCATAGTTTAGGAAGTTTCTTTGAAAGTGATGAGAGCTTGAAGATTTCAGCATCGTGGATTTTGCTGGAGCTTCCAATGCAGGTGTCAATGAATTTTCTTTTGTGGTCACAGACGGCTTGAAGGGTTAACGAAAGGTAGTGGTGCTACCTACAGAGCAGAAAGCTGGAGACTTACAAAGAGGGTTCAACTTAAACTGAGGACGACGCAGCGAGCGATGGAAAGGAAAATGATAGGTGTAACCTTAAGAGACAGGAATAGAGCAGAGTGGGTCAGGGAACAAACGGGGGTTAAGGATATCATAGTTGAAATCAAGAAGAAGAAATGGATATGGGCCGGGCACGTAGCACATCGGCAGGATAACCGCTGGTCATTAAGGGTAACTGACTGGATTCCAAGAGATGGCAAAGGCGCGAGGGGGGACACAGAAAATTAGGTGGGTAGATGAGATTAAGAAGTTTGCAGGTATAACGTGGCAGCAGAAAGAAAGCACATCACCGGGTTGATTGGCGAAACATGGGAGAGGCCTTTGCCCTGCAGTGGGCGTAGACAGGCTGATGATGATGATGAGTGATGCCTGTTACAGTAGGGTGGAAGCGGTCTTAGCTAGGAGCCGTCCAGACAGCCAACAACTCCAGGGATTCCAGACACCTGGTGTATCGTATGTATATAGTTGTTATCCACCACTCTCGGCTGGCAGCCCTGGTTGGCTGCGAGCCCGGGGGTGGAACACAATAAAGATCATTATCCACCTTGTAAGTGGCGATGCATGGTGTGAGAAGTGGTTCGGTGACTTTTTCGGCAGTTGGGCCACAAAGTACGCCAGCGAAATGGAGTTTCTGAAGCCACCCGCCGAGCTCGTATCGGGCAACGTCGCGGAGAACTGGAGACGTTTTCGCCAACGGTTTGAGTTCCTCAAGGCGACAGAAAGTACCGGTGGACGCACAGACGCTCAGAAGATAGCCCTGCTGCTCCATGTGGCTGGTGAGGAGGCTCAGGAAGTGTATAATACTTTTGAAGACACTTCAAAAGACACATATGATGCAATATTGAAAAAGTTTGAAGATTACTGTATGCCGAAAAAGAATGAAACCTACGAACGCTACGTGATCCGCGTGCGCGTTCAAGAGGAAGGCGAACCGTTCGAGGAGTTCTTCCGAGATCTGCAGCTGAAGATCCAGTCGTGCCAGTTCTCCGACCTAAAGGACTCACTTCTGCTGGACCAGATTGTGTACGGCATTGCCGACTGCAAGCTACGTCGGCGAATGCTGCGGGAGCAAGACCTCTCATTGGCGCCAGTGGTTCGCATGTGTTGAGGAGAAGTGGCAAAGAAACAGGATGAAATATTCCAGGAAGTGCACAAAACTCTGGCCAAGGCTGAGGAAAAGACGTAAATTGAAATTTCGAGGCTCGAAGAAACGCGCAAGGCAGCGGCAAGAATCGACAAGGGACGCCAAGGCACGAACAATGCGTCGAGCGGTATGGACATCGGACACCAGCGCGGCCAGCGTTCTCCTCTGGACAAGATGATGATGATGATGATACGTGGATTTTATTGGCGCAAGGACCATACTTGGCTAAAGAGCGCCATGAAAGATAAAGAAAACGTAACAATAATCCGTTATATATGACGGTACTTAAAAGGTGTGAACAATGGTGGTGTTAAGTGGCTGTATACGGGCCTAAAATTCCTGGCGCTAAAAGCGGGTAAAAACATAGAATTATTAAAATCATGAAAGTGACGTGAATTGTGCATAGTGAAAATGAATTGCAAGTGATCGGGGTGACAATATTGTGGGGATTTGATGTTAGCACGAACGCCTCTTCAGCACCCTTGTGCCCAAGGGCCTTGAGGCATGTGCTTATCCTGTTATAGCTACCGTAGCAGCAGCCTCTTTCCAGAGGTCGTGTTACGGATTGCCTGGGTAAATAGCGTGAAAGCTACGAATATCTTGTAAAAAGGCGTATAAAGCCTCATATTTAAAAATCGGTTCTTTGCCTATGAACATTTCAGGATGCAGTGGAATTTGTTTTCGGTAAGCTAGTGGGAAGTACTTTTTCCTAATACGGTCTAATGCACTGCATTGGATGAGAATGTGAAGGAGTGTGAGTGGTTCACCGCAGTCTTTACATGAAGGTGGATCGCCATCAGTCAAAAGGTATGCATGTGTGGTATGTGTGTGTCATATTCGTAGTCTGGTAAGTGTTACTTGTGTGTGGCGTGACTTGGATACTGGTGGCCAATTACCGAGATACGGCTTGACAACGTGTAGTTTGTTCTGTGTGTGCCTATCGCATGAGCTCGTTAATGTTAGATGTACTCGTTAATGTTAGACCTAAGTATTTATAGGAGGCTACTTTAAGCAAAGGTGCTTCAGCTAAATTGTATGTGTAGTCTAAGGAGACTTTTTTGCGCGTTAGAGGGAGATACACACATTTATTTGCATTAAGAAGCATTCCCCATTGTTCACACCATTGTGAGACATTGTCCAAGTTAGTATTAAGGTCGCATTGGTCACTAATGCAGGTTACTTCTCTAAACAAAACGCAATCGTCCGCAAATAGACGAATTTGTACAGGGGTGCTAATTACATTGACAATGTCGTTTATGTAGACCAAAAACAGTAGGGGCCGAGTACACTCCCCCTGCGAAACGCCAGAAGTCACCGGAAGGCAGCCGGATTGTTGTTCTCCCACCTGAACGTATTGGTTGCGGTTGTGGAGATAAGCTGAGATCCAGGTGATAAATAATTCAGGTATACCAATTAACCGAAGCTTTAAAATTAGTATATTGTGTGGAACTGTGTCGAATGCTTTACTGTAATCTAAGAATATTATATCAATTTGGCCGTTAGCATCAAGACAAGCTGCAAAGGTGTGAACGATAGTAACCAATTGTGTTGTAGTAGAAAATCCTTTTCGAAACCCATGTTGATGATTTGTTAAAACGGAATGTTCTTCTAAGAATTCATTTAATATGTGGGCTATTATGTGTTCGATAAGCTTACAGCATGATGATGTTAAAGATATCGGTCGGTAATTTTGTACTACAAGACGGTCGCCTTTCTTGAATATAGGAACAATTCGTGCCGACTTCCAGTCCTCTGGCAATTCCGCTGACAACAAAGAGACACGAAAAATGGCGACTAAGTATTTCGCAACAGACTCTGCAAAGCGACGCAAAAATATGTTGGGGATATTGTCGGGTCCGCAAGAAGTTTTAGTCTTCGAGTTCAATAACAAAGCAACGACACCGGAATAAGAAATAAAATTCACATTCGCAGCATGGTCGGCATTTATGTTAAATGGGGAAGCACCAGAAGCAGGAAATACACTATGAAAATATTCATTGAAATGTTGAGCAATGACAGCTTGATCAGATACCATTGAACCATTAACAATAACTTGTGATATGGGTTTCTTTTTTTTCGCTAATATAGTTCCAGAACTTTTTTTGGATCATTCTTTATGAAGTTTGCAAGTGACGTATTGAAGTACTACTCCTTCGAGGCGTGCACGGCATGTGCAAGCTTATCTAGAGCGCCAGCTATAAATTGGGGTCATCATGCTTTTTCTTTAATCTTTTGGTTTTACGCTTGAGGTGAATGATGCTTCTCGTCATCCAGGGAGTGTGTTTATGTACTTTTTTACGTTTAGAGGGCATAAATTTTTCGATACAGTAGAAGCATGTGTTGAGCAGCATATTTAGCAGACATGGCATCCCATTGGAGGTTGTCACTGACAATGGTCCGCAATTCGCCTGCTACGAATTCAGACAATTCGCAAACGTCTTTGAATTTAAGCACACAGCCTCCAGCCCCCGATTTCCCCGGTCAAATGGCCTAGCAGAGAAAGGTGTGCAAATTGCTTAGCGATTACTACAAAAAGCAGCGAGTGGAAAAGGAAGCTTCTGGTTGGCCCTGTTAAATTACAGAGCCTCTCCACTCGAAGATGGAAGGTACCCAAGTGAGCTTCTCATGGGCCGCCGCCTGAGAACGCGGCTACCGGACTTTTCGGCAGATGATTCTCAAGAAGGTTGGAAACGAAAACAACCAATACGAGGACGTCTGCTCCCGGTCTTGAAGAAAGGGGACGTAGTACGAGTTCGCGAGGACCGCGGATGGAAAATCAAGGCTCAAGTACAGCAGAAGGTCTCACCGAGGTCGTACACAGTGGTCACGGAAAACGGAACCATACTCCGCAGGAACAGGCAGCATCTACTGTCAACCAAGGAACAGTATGAAGCCATCTTTACAGACGGCTGCGGTCAAACATTGGGCTGTTTTAGAAGCCCAGAAATGGAATCCGGATCTCAGTCGCCAGCGAGGCCGACGTGCTCAACTCATGGACCATCTACAGTTTCACAGCCTCAACTGCCAAAGAGCGCAAGTTGCATTACCTAATGACGATAGAAGGGCTCACGCTACTCACGGACGCGGGCTATGCCACGCGGATTGGCAACAGCGTATCGCGAGACACGTGCCCAGACCTTACCATGGCTCTTAATGCTCCGCATCCAAAATGGCTAAACTCCCAGGAAGCGCTGGGCAGCGACCATTACCTCATCCATACCACCATAACATATGGTCGTCATAAAGCACCCGATAAATCAGTCCGACTGGTGGATTGGCACGCCTTCAGCAGGACGGAAAGCTTTCCATTTCGCCAGCCGCCCAATTCCTATGACGAATGGTCGCAAACACTCATGCAGCTGAGGCGGGAAGTGACCAAAGAAATCAAAACCAACCCGGAAACACCAGCGGTAGATCAGCACCTGCTACACCTCTGGTATGCAAGACGCCAACTGACCAGACGATGGAAGCGCCAGAAGCTCAACCGCAAGCTCAAACTTCGCATCGCGGAGCTTACGGCACAAGCAGATGAGTATGCCATCAAACTTGCGAAAAAAATTGGTTCGCGAAGTGTGACGCCCTTACGGGCACATTACACACTAAATCAGCCTGGCACTTGTTCAGGTATCCTATAGACCCAGAACAATCACGTGGAGCCGCCCATCGAAACCTTCAACGGGTAATCCATTCTAATACAGGGGACACTGCTCAACTCTTTCGAGATCTGGAGGACAAATACATCAATACCTCCGTGAGCGCTGACCACGTCCCCGATTACAACGGAATCGCGAACCCGGAAATGGACAAAGACTTCACGCCTTCGGAGATTAGAGCGGCAATTAATATGATGCGTCGTGGGACGGCTCCAGGTCCTGACCAAATTACTACCACCCTTACGGCCAATTTAAGTGACGACATGCTCAATATATATACTGATCTGATTAATAGGTATTGGGTCGATGGTATACTTCCTCAGGAATGGAAATCGGCCGAAGTTACCTTCATTCCCAAACACGGAAAACCGATCAATATTGACAACATTCGTCCCATCTCCCTGACCTCTTGTGCCGGCAAGGTAATGGAGAAGGCACTCTACATTCGGCTCACTGAATACACGGAAGCTAAGGACGTTTTCCCAAATACAATGTTTGGCTTTAGAGCGCATTTATCGGCACAGGATGTTCTACTTCACCTAAAGCACGACAATCGATCGCCACAGTGGTGCCACTCAACAGGAGCGTGCCATTCTGGCGATTGACTTTGAAAAAGCCTTCGATAATGTCCGGCACTCGACTATCCTGGCCAACCTGACTAAAATAGGAAGCGGTCAACGTACGTATGACTACGTGCGCAACTTCCTGCACAACCGTCACCTGACCATACGAGTAGGCGGTGCTACATCGGCCCCCATCACAATGGGAAACTCTGGAACACCGCAAGGGGCAGTAATATCGCCACTACTGTTCAATGTAGCATTGCTGGATCTTCCTAGAGCACTCAACCAGATACCCGGCATCAAGCACGCAATATACGCAGATGACGTTACTATATGGACGAATACCGGCAGCATGGGACAAATGGAAGAAGCACTTGAACGGGCTGCGGATACTGTGGAACGCGTCGGTCGAACATGTGGGCTTCGCTGCCCCGTCACAAAATTAGAATTGCTGGTATTTAGACAACGTGGCAACCACATTCCTTTGAATATCAAACTTGAACAATCCCCGGTCAAGGAAGTGGAAACCATCCGCGTCCTCGGAGCCCACATTAATAACCAGGGCAACAACAAAGTAGCAATTCAAAAGCTCCATACTACCTGTACCAATATCTCGCGAATGATATCTAGAATTTCCAATCAATCGCCCCGTGGCATGAAGGAGCGGACATACTGCGTCTTGTACAGGCCTTTGTGATCAGTCGTGTCACGTATAGCCTTCCGTACCTGCGCATCCTGAAACAAGATGAACTGAAATTAGACCGCCTCTTGCGACTTTCATATCGGAAAGCACTCAATCTACCCCCATGGGCCATGAATGACAGGCTGCTTGCGATGGGCATATACAATACAGCGTCAGATCTCTTCGAAGCTCATCATACGAACCAAGTCATTCGGCTCGCGCGTACCAAAGCAGGTCGCGCCACGCTAGACGCCCTTGGCATCAATCCGCCAGTGCAGGTCGCCAGTAAACAATCGCTACCACCAGAATGGGAGAAGGAAGTTGCCTCGTAATATGCACCTCTTCCACCACAAACACAGGCGAGCTGCCAGAGCCAAAGTATATAACAAGTATTCAGATTGTGAAAACGCCTTTTTTGTAGATGCCGCCGGACCCCTGCACAACCGCGCCACGGCAGCCGTGGTAAACAGGGGACAGGTCGTGGACTCTACCTCGGCTACCGGGATAGATATTACGGCCATGGAAGAGGCCGGTATTGCCTTAGCCATGCGTAATCCAAAAGCCACCTTTGTCCTCACGGATTCCCAGGCGGCATATCGTAATTTCGCCAGAGGTCAAGTCGGCCGCTTAGCGCATTCCATACTGCAACAGGCTGCGGCCACTCGTCAAGAGGGTCATTGGATAGAACTGCTATGGGTACCAGGGCACACAGGAGTTCGAGGCAATGAGCGCGCTCACGCCTCCGCCCGCGATCTCTTACACAGGGCCTCCGCTGCTTCATCCACAGCGCAACTTCTCGCTGACCAGGACGACCCCCAGCCTCTCCTCTCTTATGCTGATATCCTGCAACACATTAGGCTGAGTAGACGCACTCTACCCCCACCTGATCCTAAATTAGACAAGGCAACGCAGGTCGCATGGCGACGATTACAGTCATTAGCCTTTCCGAATCCTTATGTTTTGTCCAAGATAGATCCCTCGGTGTACACTCCGAAATGCAAAATCTGTCCCGAGACGGCCACTTTACTTCACATGATCTGGGAGTGCCAAAACAATCCCAGTACATCGACCAACCATAATCCTACTATAGTCGAGTGGGAGGCGACCCTGTCCAGCTCTGACCCAGTGCAGCAACAAGCCCTGGTCGACCGAGCCCGGACGGCGGCAAGAGCCAATGGTCTTCCGGACTAGGAGGCCCACCCACTAGCGACTTATTTCTTCGCAATAAAATGTTTTATTCTCTCTCTCAGCCTCCCGCCGCGCAGTCCCCGCCAACCGACGTGGTAGAACGCAGATCAGCTAGACATCCTAGGCCCCCAGCAAGGCTCACCTACGACGAAACTTCCAACCGCTTACCTGACACTGACGCAGTTGTGCTCAGCGATGTAGCTGAGGCAGAGGGCAGGACGTTGCTTCAGCAATCGATCCGTGAGACATTTCTGTGACGGGTGTGCGGGGTGTGTGACTGACTTGGCCGATCGCGAGCTTTTATTCTTTGTGTTAAAGGAGGGAAGATGTATCGTATGTATATAGTTGTATATAGCTGTTATCCACCACTCTCGGCTGGCAACCCTGTTGGCTGCGAGCCCGGGGGGTGGAACGCAATAAAGATCATTACCCACCTTGTAAGTGGCGATGCACCTGGAGTCAAGAGAAATAATGTTGTAGCCACTGATACGTACAGCATTGGATTAAAGCGCGAAAGTTTTAAAGCACTCCATAGCGCAAATACATTTTAAAATACCTTGACACTAACCTTCTTAAATTCACTGGACAGCTTTTCCAAGTTGGAAGGAAACGACACAACAGACGGAGGAGAAAGTCAGCCACCCTCAGAAGGACTCTGTAAACGGAGCTTTCTGATAGATCAAGGCGGCTTGCCACCTCCCTGATGCTTGTTTTATTGGCTACGTACCTGCAAGTAATTAAGAAATTAAGTTGTTTGCAGCGAACAAAAAAAAGTCCGCCTTGGGTTACAATGCTTTGGAACTTATCTGATAATAAGATAAACGTATCCAACACTTTTAAGCTAACGCATCCTAACATAAGATATTTTGTTCTATGCTCACACAACAGTCTCCCATGAAAAACAAAGTTTGACATGCCAGCTGGTATAAACGCGCGTGTGCAGTGTCTGGAAACAATGGAGACATAGGAATGGCATATGTGTGAACAATATTTATGCATTGTTTCGGTGTACTACAGGCAATTAGGCAGCAAAAAAAAAAAAAAACATGGCTGATCCCTCCGTCATAGGAATCGGTATAACACGAAAGTGACAAGCGTCTTCACAGAAGTAGTGCTTATTGTGTAGTGATTATGAGAGTTCGTACAATGCCTAGTGCTTTTTTATAGCTGTAGCACCGTTTGACGTGGATGCACCCACGTCGACGCCTAGTGGCACATCTCCATCGCGACGACTAACGCCCATGATCATGATTTAACGGTTGTGGTAGTTGAACTTTTTAACCTATACCTGGACACAGCGTATCGGGAATCGCGCGCGAAGATGACATCAACAAGCATGTAATAAACACTGGTACTGTGCACTTCTTCAAAGCGTCGTCATTTAAGGAGAGAAGCGGCACGGTGTGCGCATCCTGAGTGATGCGCGGTAACCTACGCCTGTCATGCACGCACTACCACACTGCGCTTCAGCAACACGGGAGGCAGAGCTTGAGCCGCGAACGCGCGCAGGCGTTCCGCGTCCCGCTGGCCTTCTCGCTAAGGTCCCTTCTCTCTTCCACCAAGGCGCCACATTCGTCCGTCGACATCATTGCCTTTCTGCACCGCTTACTGCAGCACTTTTATGCATGTGGAAGCTGCACTACTCAGACAAGGAGCAATCACACGCTAACATGAAGCGACAGGCAAAGAGCATAACTGGAGTGACACATAACTGCGTCTAGGGCGACTCCCCGATGCTAGCGCTGCCAGTGTTTGTTGCTGCCATCGAGACGATTTCACCATGACTTCCGAGATTGCGCGATCTCGGACGCCATGCTTTAACTGCGTCGTCGACGAATCGTTCTCTATCGGCGATAGTGTCATGCCGCATTACTTCTCTTCATCGCTCACAGACGGCGGCACCGCCCGGCGCCGCGAACAGAGAGCACCGAGCGAGAGAGATTGTGTGAAAGATATAAGGCGCGTTGGTAGGATGTCCCCCGTCTGCTTCTTTAGCTCTGTAGCGAAGCCTTGAAACTTAGAAATAGGTTGCACTCTCGATCACCTTCTAGTGGGTCATCTCTAAAAAGGACGCCGCTCGCGCTGAGAGTCCGTGCCTCGCTGTACCTGTCGCTGACGCATTATCGCTGAGTACCGGCACATAAATGCCTTAAGAAATTGGTGGAGAGTGCTGTGCTCCCATTCGATGCCTGTGGAGCTTCGATCTCGTACCCTGCCATCTGCCATGCCCCAGGACGCTTCTGAGCAAACGCCTCCCCCCGTGCCGCCCACTTGTCCCGGTGTCCCACGCATCCGCGATCCACCCATCTTCACTGGCGCCGATGGCACCGACGTGGAGGACTGGCTCGCACTTTACGAGCGCGTGAGCGTCCCCAACAAATGGGACAACGACGGCAAGTTGACCAACTTGGTAATCTACCTTTCGGGAGTAGCAAGTTTGTGGTATAACAACCATGCGTTCCATTTTGCGACTTGGTCCGATTTCAAGACCGCCGTGATCAACGTTTTTGGTCGCCCTGCCGTTCGTAAGCTGCAAGCCGAACAGCGCTTACGCGAACGTGCCCAGCAGGCCGGTGAGTCATTCACCGGTTATATCGAAGATGTCCTCGACTTGTGTCAGAAAGCCAACGAAACCATGTCTGAGTCTGAGAAGATCCGGAACGTCATGAAAGGTATTGACGATGATGCCTTCACCATGCTGCTCGCCAAAAACCCTGTCACAGTGGCCGATGTCATAACGCTGTGCCAGAGCTACGAGGAGCACAGCCAGCACCGTTCGATGACCCGTCGCTCCCCTTCACGAGATGCAGAGCTTGCTGGCTTGGTGGCCACCTCTGATCAGGCGGCGTTGCTGCCAGAGCTCAAGTCGTTCATCCGCGAGGAAATCGCACGCCAGTTCTCTCCTGGCCTTTGCCCACCCGCCAACCGTTCAACAATCGGCGACCACCCTTCTTCCTCCCCTCCGCCGAGCGATCGAGCAGGAAATTTCGGAGGTCATGCCAGCGTACCACCAACAACCTCCGGCTCCTGCGCCCCAGAGTTACCTGCGCTCAAGTTCTCCCTGTGCTCAAGTTGTCGCCAGGCCGCCTCAAGTACTTCCGGCGGCCGCACCTCTGACTTACGCCGAAGCCGCCGCTGGACCTCCGTCCACCGAAGCGGGTGTGCCGGCTACGTATGCTGACGTCGTCCCTAGGCCTCGACTTCAGGCCACTATCCAGTCATTCCAGCCGCCGTTCCGTGCGAGTAACGTTGTGCGACTGTGCGTGTAACGACTGTGCGAGTAACGTTGGCCGTTTAAAACCATCTTAGGATGCCTACTGCAAGTACAGTTGCGTGTGTGCCCACTGTGGCATAATTCTTCCTTTTTTGAATCGGCGAAGTACTCACTACAGAGTCCGTAAGGCAACACGCAAGCTTACGCAGATGCTCACTTTGTTGATTCTTTTCTTGATGAACGCTTTATCTTACATAAGACTTTCTGCAGTACAGTTAGGTGCGAAGACGTGCAACATATTTGAATATTACAAGGCCAACATCAACACTCGAACAATAAACTATAGTAATCAGCCATATAGAAATATGTGTAACAAGAACACACTACCAGAATAAACACAACCACAATAAATAAAAAAGTATTTCCAAGGAATATTCCCTGTGTCATGAGTTAATGACGATGTACAATTGAACAATGTGCACTGGCTTCTCACATCATCCAAGCAAAATTAAAAGAAAATGAGCTTGTTTAAGGTGTCACGACGAAAAAGCACCCATCTACCTGAATATTGAGTTTTCAGCTCGGCTAGCTTTCTGACTTCTCTGTCTCGGTGAGGTGTTGAGCTGCTTTTACGAAACTTTCAGCCGATGTGCCATAAAGGATAAAAGATTACTGAAATGTGCCACTCTTTATTAACATGGCTTGCAGTATCCCTAACGCGTGTCGAAACGCACAAAGATGCAAAATATCTAATATGAAATAAACAGTCAAACACAAGATCAGTGCCCGCACAACAGAACATCCAGGTAAAAAAGTGAACAGTGGGTTGTTCGAACACAATTCTTTGGCATCCAGGTTCCATATAACGCATGGTTCTGTAAGAAGGTTCCTGGTATCATGGTGGTCGTAAAAATGTTTATTGCATCCCCGTGTACAGCCCTATAATATAGCAGTTCTATAACATTTCAACCTTACCTTTCAATGTCACGGGCGTAGATCGCAGAGAAGGACAACGACCTTCTGTTATGACTGACTCCACAACCGAGCGAACCTTGCACATAAGGAAATTGAAGGCATCATCGGCAATTCCATTCAGTACGTGTCCGACTTAGTCCTCTTCAGGCATGGCCTTGTCGACCTTGCGGCACGAGCCAACACGTCTTCGATGTAAGCGATGTACGGCTCTGTGGAGGTCTGAAGACACGTTGCGAGCTCTTTCTTCGCGGTCAGTTGTCGTCCAATAGGTTTTCAAAATAACTCGTAATTTCCGCTTACAGACGTCCCAACTTCTGAACTCTGCCTCGCGCGCCTCGTACGACAGTCGTGCAGCGTCAAGCCAATAGAAGAGGATATTTGCCAGCATTAGTGTTGCCAGCATTACGTCCACGCCACTCGTGCCATTGAATGTGCCAAGATCACGGGGGTACCCGAGAGCGACCGGCCGTGGTCCTTTCTGACGGATCTTGTTCGCACTGAGTCGCTTGGTAGATCATTGTGGCGGCAGCAACGCGCCGTGCTGTGCGAAGATCCAGTGTCTGGTGCTGTTCCGAGCCGTACCCCGCACCTGAACCAAAGATGTTACGGAGAGGATACAATATACACACAGTATATTTAAGAGCAAAAGCACACAACGCTGCCGCACTCCAAGAGCGTTCCTCTGTGCACTT